>WEIV01004877.1:30457-58120 GCA_013390005.1 Calyptomena viridis
TAAGTTAGTTTGCGTTGGTTAAATGTTTAGGGCTGTGATTGTGAAACCTTTGCTGGCAAGAATTTTTCCCCTGGAGTCAAGGAGACTACTCATTAGCATGACTACTTGCCAGCATGAGGGAGGGATTCACAATCTGGACGTTTGTAGTTTTAAAAATATGTCTCTATTTAGCTGATTTGAGCAGCTGAACAGGGCTAGTTATGGAAATCAGGCTGTCACACTCAGGCGTTTTACTTCAGAATGCGTCTTTGGTGAGGTAAGGTATTTTTGGGTAACATACACACACATTTAAACAGTATTTTAGTTATCTGATTGGTGTCTTCAGTCTTACTTACAAGCATTGTGTGATACCCAACACAAACCAAACCCTTTGTTGATAAATCCCCTCTCTACACCCCTCTTAGCTTATACACAGTGCAAAAATGTATGTGGGTCGGTACTGACGGGAAAGCCATTATGGGCCAATTATACCTGTCTCTTGGAATCGAGTAGTGCTTNTGAGACTGCTTTGGAATATTTTATATAACATCAGCCACTGTGCAGATTTGTGTATTGTACTGTAATTACTTAAATAGGGGATTTTGTATGCTACAGCCAGTGATTCATGAACTGCAGGGTATCTGCAAAAACAGGCTTTCATTGGGATTATGGGATGTAAAATGCCTGAAGGTTTTTGCCTTTGATAGCAGACCTGCCATTGCATCCACAGAGGGTTTGTCTTATAAATAGTATTAGTGCTGATAACTTCCCTCCTCCAATTCCTTACTATTCTGAAGTGTTTTGAAAGAAAACTGGTTCTATGTGAATTATTGCTGTGGAAATCTTTAAAGCATATGTTAAACATGCTTGTTGTTGACCATGAAGTATATTATAGAAGAAAGTTAAAAAGGTCCTTCAGAAAGGACCTAATATTGTGAAATTTGCAGTTACGTGATTTCTAACTAGAAATAAGGGAGTTGTGGAGAGTGTAGGGAAAACAGCACAGTCAGATGTTCTCAATGTCTTCAAGGGAGTGTAGTCACTTATCTTCCATCAGTTTAGGCTTATGGAGCTAAATCTCCTACCTGCTGTTGGAAATAGTGTCACCCACTGGAGAAAATGGGGCTACTGATTGATTTAAGGCATTGTCTAACTTGGCATGTTGAATTATTTCAAGCCCACAAGAAGAAGGAGGACATACTGATGACAGCATGTTCATGCCTGTGTATTCAACCAATGTGTTAGATTAGGAATCTGTGCCACATACAGGTATGTCTAAAGCTTTTTCCTTTTGCGAGATCCAGCAGGAAATGGGCAAGGAAAATCATAAATATTATAATGGCTTGCTGCCTGATAAACCCTATTTGGTGCAGGGGATTGAAGGTTTCTGGTGAAATTTCCTTGCTGAATTTTCTGTCAGCCCATTTCTAAATGTCTTCATGTTTCATGTCATAAAGACAGAAACAGAGTTGTTTTTTAGTTGTGAGTTTTAATTATAGCAGGCACAGAATTTCAGACATGCCAATGCTTGTTTTTATGTTGGGAATGGCTGCATATTCTTTCCAGGGGTTGGGAAAGATCATTTTCTTAGTCATATTTCTCTCATATCTAGAGCTGTGCAGATAAACACAAAACAAAAACAACCCACCCTTACTGCTATTAACTCCCTTCCTTCTGGAGTCATCACAGCTCAGGTAAGGCAGCTCAGTAAAGAGTAAATGGAAGATCAGAGTATGTAAAATTACAGTGCATGTTTGGTGCCCATGAGACTCTTTACTGACTTTTATTGACATGCATAAGGGTCACATCAGACATCAGCAGCCAGGAAATCCAGGGCTTCCCAATATCCACACTTTTTCTTTTTTAGGTGTGCCTGTTTTAGGCTGCCTGGTGTGCAGCAGGTTGCTTGCTATTTTAAAAACTCACTAAAAATACAAGAGGCAGCAAACAGTATATACTGTCTATATACTGTGTATATACAGAAAGAGCTGTATGTCCTTGACTGCAATCTTCTGTTCAGCAGAGGTTCTTTGGGTTTGGTGCTTTGTAAAGGTTTGGGGTTTTTCTTTTTTACAACCCTGTGTGCTTCTAGTCTCGCTATTATCAGCTCTATTTTATAGCACTTGGCCATGTAAAGCGATGCTGCCATGTAAACAGGGCATTGGAGGAGACCCAGTCCAGCAAAGCTGCAGGTAGAGCAGAACTCGTTGCGACTGTTTTCCATATGTTCCTCTCTATGGGGGCTTGACTGGACCTCGACCTGAGGAAGATGCAGAATTGAAACTTAATGGAGAAACGAGTCCCGCCCCCCAGGTGTACAAAGCAGCTAAACTCTTTTGTTCTCATTCTCTCTGGTTTTTGGATATTCATCCCTTGCTCTGCTAATTCTATGGACGTATCTAGTGCTCAGCCTTAATCTGTAGCCCTTCAAAAGAACCTTCCCCTATTTCCTCTTTTTTTCTTNTTGGTGTCTTCAGTCTTACTTACAAGCATTGTGTGATACCCAACACAAACCAAACCCTTTGTTGATAAATCCCCTCTCTATACCCCTCTTAGCTTATATACAGTGCAAAAATGTATGTGGGTCAGTACTGACTTTCGGGCCAATTATACCAGTCTCTTGGAATCGAGTAGTGCTTGCAGGACACCTGGTTTTGAGCCTAATGGGTAGAGGGGGTAGAAGGTGAGGAGCTGAGTACTGTTGTGTCTGCAGGACATGAAGGTGGCATGGCTATACCTCTTGTTTCTGCTTGCAAGAAACAAAACTCTGAGGAAAGAAATCTGGCTCTGTGACAGAAAACACTGTGCTTTATATTACACCGGTTCCCTACTGTGAGTCAGTCACTCCCCCTTTTTTTCTGAGGACAAGTGAAACAATTCTGCCTCTGCTCTGCATGGCTAACAGCAGCAGTGACCTTCAGGCTTGCCACTTAAAACTGATGTTGGATCATCCCACTGAAATTTAAAAACAACGTTATCTTTCCCTTTCCCTCCTCCACCCCACTCTGCTACCTTGCTCCTCTGTGTACAGCGTGGGTGCTGGGCTGCTGGAGCGCAGGAGTTCCCTCTTCTGTCTGCCTCTCCCTCCACCTTGCACAGAGCTGACAGGGGGATTTTTCACCTCCTCACTTTCCTTTTTCCTCTTTGATTAACTTTGGACCAGATGGCCAGTCCCCAATCTCTCAGCATGCGTTTGACTGACAGGAGCCTTTGATAAACCTCATAAGAATGAAGTCATCTTCAGGTCACCTCCTCTGCCTGGCCTTTAGCATCCCGCACATACCACCATTATCTGCTGAATAGGAGACAAAGGAAATTAGCTCCAATTCCCTATCATCCCCATTATTTTCACACTGATTTAAACAATGAGGCAATGAGATGCCCTTCACTTTCCTTGGAAAGGTACAAATGTCAGCTGTTAAGAAATGCAAACAAGAGGGTTCCCATGTTAATGGATGGGCTTCTTTGTAAAGCCATGAAGTGGTAAAGTGAATTTATTCACTGCCTGCCTGGAAAATGCTTAACACAGTTCTAAACAAATTCCTTAATGACTTTTATTTTATACATAGTGTGGAGTGCTTGAGAAATCTCATTGTTTTGGTCTAGATATGTACAATGAGATGATATTTGTAGTTTTTTCCATATGCAGTTTTCAGAGCTGCACTTGAGACAGTCCTGAACTGAAATCTTGGAATCTGAATTCCTTGATGTACAAATAGGTTTAGCTGTGTATGAATCTGAATACTGAGATGTAGGAAACTACCTCAAATTTCAAGTGAGAAAAGAAATTTGGATACTCTGGATAAAGGACAAAAGAGCATGAATCAGAACTGCATCTCTCAGGAGATTTGTAAGTAGTTGCCTCACATCCATTTGGCTATTAACATTTTATCTGAGAAGAGAAATAACAATACACCTTAAGAATTGTTGCTCCAGGGGCATTTTAAGGCAGGTATGCTAGAAAATATCTGTAAAGAATATTTATTTTGATGAAATTTCTTTCCTAAGGTGGTGGTCTTCCACTTGAGTTGATTTGACTGTCAGTTAATTCTGTTTTTTCGGCAACTGAAAGTATCTAGATGATTGGGTGCTTGTATGAAAATGTTCTCCAGATCACTGCCACACCCACATATATTGCAGGAGACTAAAACATCAGTGATCTCCAAATTAACTCTTGAGAAAACTGGTCAACAAGCTGTGCTTTACATTAAAATATAACTTATTTTTATTTCTTTGCTTACTCTCTCCAGTAAAGCAGTCATCATCTTGCTTCCAAAACAGTGGTTGTTACAGAGTCATCTGATGTACAGTTAAAAAACACTATACAAGAACATATCTGTATATCCCAGAGAGCAAAGATCATGCTGAGAGCTGGAAACTGTGAGCTATGTGAAACATGGGAACAATGACAGCATGTCAGGTCAGGAGATTGGTGAGCAGTTCTGCCCACATTGCTAAGTTGCTAAAGCTTGGCTTCCTGTGCAGTCAGTGGGAAGAAAAGTCATCTTGGTACCCAAGTTAGGCATGTAGAGAAGCTGATCCTGCCTACTTGATGCATTGTGACTCCTGCTCATCAAAGGTAGAAGCCTGAATCATTCCTTGCTTACTGACCTTAGATGCCATTGTAGTGGGGGTTTCTAGACTAACCTCTGGGCACTGGGCAGCCTGAATGTGGGGGCACTGAAAGTGATGGGTGGTGATGGCCTTTCTGTTGGTTTAGAGTCCTAGGTAGCATTTATCATTTTAACTACTGATAAAGGCTGGTCTTTTTCTTCACAGTGTTATCAGAAGTACCTTACTCCACCAGTGGCAGAGAGAATTTGAGTGATGGATTGTCTAGGCTGATTTATATTTCTGGGCATCCCTGGCTAGCCTTCACTGTGAACCCTGTGTCTAGAGAATGGTTGCAGAACTGGAGCATAAGAGGACATCTAGCTTTTAAATAAAGACCCTCTCCATATGAATTCAAACGTACTCTTCCTGCTGAGGAAGGACATTAATATGAAAGTCAGGTAGCACCTTTATTTTTTTTACTTTTGCAGTCTTTTCTTAATGGCTTTCCTTACTAGTATGAGAAGATCCATACTGTGGCACTGCAGTAAAGGATTCCCATTGAAAGCTGGGCATAAACTCAACAGAAATCCACTAGTTGAGAGAGGGCTTGAAAAGAGTGAGTTAAGCCCAATTAAAGTATTAATTCTTCAAACATTCCTGCAAAAATCAAAAGAAATTTTTCTTTTTTCTTCCTTTCCAGCTAAAAAGCTCCCAGTGTGGCCTGTACCATTAAAGGATTCCAGCTGCTTTGCAATTATGCTTTGTTCCTCTTTCCTTTATATTCCACCTTATGGTGGTGAATCTTAAATCACCAGAATTTTGTTGGTGCTGACAATAAAAAGATGGTCCTCTGACAGGTCTTGAGAACCTGCAATTCCTGTTACTTCTTGAAGTATTTGAACAGTTAACATGAAAGGCCAAATGGACGATTCCATTTATCAAGTCTCCCCTTCTACATATTGTGGTGTTTCTATCTCAACCATGACTGACTTTGACACCAAGGTACCTTTTTTCTGAACCCTTGACAGTCAACCCCCAGCCAGTCAACTGACTGAAGGTGGGCCCTGGGCTTAGCTGGCTAGAACATGGCACAGGATCAGATGGCTTCTATCCCTGTGACCAACAGCCCAGGTAGTATTTTTAAGGCTTCTGAAGGCACTTTTGCTCTGGTAAGGGTGGGAAGCTCAGCACATTTCCATGCGTCCTGCCACACACTTTCTGATCAAAATCTGGAGGAGGAATTGAGCTTCTGGCAGCAGTTGTGAACTTGGCCGCTAAGTCAGTTTCTTTTAAGGACCCAGCTGTGTCAGGGTGCAGATCAAGGTGCAAAAACGACCCTCTGAAAAGATTTTTTTCCTTAGATAGGGAAGGCTGAGTTGTATGGAGCTAACCTGTGACAGGGCTCAAAAGTTGTCCACAATACTAAGTATGTTTTTTTAAGCACCATTCTCTCTCCCAATTTGTTTTTCACATACAGCCTGTCACTGCTTGAGGTGTACGGCTGTCCATCTTGCAGATGAATGGGCACACCAAAAAGATGGACTGATATACTTGTACCAACACAATTTTTCTTAGGTCACTTTACTTTACAAATCAATCTAAAGAAGCAAGAGCATAGAAAAGCTCTAATCTCAAGGTTTTGACTTTTTAGGGGTTTTAAGCAAAAGTATTAACTATCTGCAATTCAAAGTAAGGAGTTGAGGTGGGGGCTTATGCTTCTCATTTTGTTTTTAAGAAGGTCACAGTGAAAGCTTGTGATGGAATATTTTGCATGGAACTGCCTATGACAAAGACAAAGATGAGGGGTTTGTCAGAATGCTATGAAAAGAGAGAAAGATCTGTGTTAGATTTTTAAGGTATATTTGAAAGAATGAAATAAAAAAATGCTTTCAAATCCTCAGGGACTTTCCAATTTATCAAGAAAGACACATTCTTCCTAATGAAAGGTTACTGACCTTCATGAATGTGACAGTTCAATTACAGCCCATTCATATGCAGAGCAGTCGTTGATAAAGGATTTAGGAAATGTGACTAGCATAGCAAAGAAAAAAAAAAAAGAAAAAGGGGGGGGGATGTCTAGAAAATTATTTTTTATTGTGAAGCAAGAAATATAAATAAGATTCAGTCAGGTAGTAGAACCTTTTCTTCTCTGGCCCAGCAACCCATTAGATTTGCTTCAATGAATACATTGACTTTTCCCTCTTCTTTTTCTACTAATATTTCTGTCTTTTTAATCCTCTGAACTACTAAACCTAACAAATCATAAAGCCCTTGGGGTGCTGAGATTCAGGGTTTCAAACATTTTTTCCCTCTGACTGGCAGAGAAAGCTGGAATGTGTCCTAATGTTTTTTTAAGTGCTTGAGTAGTATTTAAACTCTTAAATGGATGGAAAGTTAAGGCAGCAGCAAATGCACATGCACATACATGTACCCTCCCCTTCCTTTTCCTTCCACCTTCTCCTTCCCCCCCCACATCCCCCCACACACTGAGCTTGGCCTCTCCAAGTCTGTTAATAGCCAAAGCAGATATTGGCCAGACTCTCTGGAGCCAGCCTTCAGCCAGTGGAGGGTGACACCTGTGAGCTGATGTTTGTTGAACTCCTCCAGGTGTAGGAAAGATGCTTAAATTGACATAAGGCAGGAACTGTGAAAACAGGCAAGTGTGTCACTGATACATACAGCTCCCTGGAAGATCCCAAGGCCAAGTTGTTGCAAAACAGCAAGAAAGAAAGAAAGAGAAATGTTTCACTTGCTTTGAAATAATTCCAGATTATCCGTTTATCTAACCACATGCACACATTCATGGATCTAGTCCGATGCACACATGAAGCATGCATAGAAAATAATATCAGGCATGACCCCTACATAGTACAAACCCATCTGGTGTTTTAAGGTGACAGCAGACTGAGCAGTTGTAGAGTTAGATGAGGACAATCCTTTGCTTAGTGTTAACTCTCACAGATGGTGCAGCTGTAGTGGAAGTTGAGTGCTCACTCATATTTACTTTATGTCAGGGTTATATGGAAGGCATTGTCTTCCAGGGAGTAACAAACAGATTCTCAGCTTTAACCAAGTGCTCAAATTCAAGTGCAATCAGGTGGGTGTGAGGAAGTGCTAAACCTGCCTGTGGAAGTCAGAGCCAAAAGACGTTTCCTTGACCTCCACTCAGTTTCTATGAAATAATTGGTGCTACCTCTGCCCAGGTACAGGGCTGAGATTTTCCACACTCTTGCTGAAGCAAGAAAGGGCTGCAGGGACTGAGACTGTGACATCTCCATTCTTCCTAGCAGAGCAACTGAGGGAAGAAGAAGCTAGTGCAGAATATTTTCTACTTCTGTTATGATTGATTATGGTTTCTGGGAAATCAAAACCACTCTCAGCACTTCAAGCTGCTGCACTGCTTGTCTGTTCTCCCTGCCTAGTTACCTTCTCTGGGTAAATTTCAAGCCCTATCCCTAGTGGATATTTTGAGCACTTTGCTTACTGGGTGCTGAAATTTGTATATGTTCTTGAGAAAGTCCTGAGGGACTTGTTTGGAGGTCCTGTGGTTTTTCATCAGCAATCATCCATTGATACCAACTGCATTGTGGTCTCTCAGTCTCTGTTGGCTCATTTGGGTTTAGGGGATCATTGTAGAGGAAAGAACACTTGTCCTTAGTCTAATTTTAGATCAAGGGCTGGCATGGAACTTGCTTTTGCAGCATTGAATGATGATGTCTCATAGCAATGTATACAAATAAAGTAATCAATCTGTCTTCATTGATTCTTTCAGATGACTTTGAAATGTAAAATTGTAACATATTGAATTATGGAAATCGTGGTAGAAATTCCCTTTGGAGTGGTCACATTATTACTTCTCCTTTAAAGCAAAAGTTCATCTGATCTTTTTAAAGTGCTTTTTAAGGCAGAATGCTTTGTTCTCCCTTTTGTTTGGCACCTACTCGAGACCTTCATGAGGGTGTTAGGAGGCCCTGAGAGAAATTAATCCAATACATTCCTACAGGATCTGTTTCCAGGAAATCTGTTGATGTAGTGCAGCAGGCAAGCCAGCATCTGTCTTGGTCATTCTGAATTTTTTATCTGTTTCTTGCTTTTCCTGCTGTCCAGACTGCACTAGAAGTTCTGGGGAAGCTCTGACAAAGAGATGACCATTTTACCTGCCATAGTTTTTAGCTGTCTCATAGGGTGGCAGTATTAGAATCAAGGTCCTTCAAGCACTGAAGAGGAGTTTCCTAGTAGTCTGTTCACCACTTACTTTTAATGTTGAAAAGAAAAACAAGATAAAGGGATTGAAAATGTTGTCATTTTTAAGTCCAGAAAACCTCTTTGGAGTCTGTCTGTGCTGTTAGATTCACTGTAAGCAGGGTCCCAATCCAACAGAATTTGAACACTGAATTTGAAACATTATTTTGTCTGAACTGAGGACTGAAACAATTAAATGTAACATGAAGAAATCACAAGAAGTATTCCAAGTATATTCTATGAAATTCCCTATGTCATTCCTCAAATATGTTTTCTGCAACCTGCTGTAGTCTTTTTGGACTATGATATGATATAAAAGGTTTACTGGAATATATCTGGGCTAAACTTTCTTCAATGTTTTGTCTTTGCCTGTTGTAGATAATGCATGCCATCTAAGGTTTTTCTTTTTTTTTTTTTCTGTAAAATTCACAAAACAAAACTGTAAAATATTTATCACAGAAAGTCTTATTTTTCACCAGTAGTAAAATATATGTATGTTTTTTACAATGGCCAGTGGACAATTTGTTCAACTCTGAGTTTTAGATACCTAAATTTTCATGACAGATTTTATTATTCAAAGTCAATTAAAAGCCATCTTTACTGAATGCAAAATAATAATTGTCAGTAGCAGCAGCATGAGAACGTTTCTGACCACATTTGCTGTGCGGAAAAATAAAGTCCTTGTTTTCTGCTTACATTTAATTGGCAGGGTTCCTTTAAAGTTTACTCTTGGCCCTGAGACTTGAGAGTGCAGTCAGGCATGTGGCTGAGAGCAGTCCTAATAGGCAGGCTGCATAACCTCACCAGCTAAAGCTCACAGGCTATGAGGGGGTTGTTCACCAGGGGAAAAACACAGTCCGCCGCCGCTCAAGCTGGCATGAACTTTACATACTGCATGCCTTGCTGATTGATTAAAAATGTAGTCATCCTTAAAGGCAAACCACCTAAGGACTTACAGCAAGTCACAAATACAAAGATGGTTTTATGTAGTGTACTTTTACGTAACAGACTCTTTTGGGATAAGGACTTTGTTTGCAGTCAGTGCAAGCTGGTTGGTGACTCCTGTTAGCTTGCTGGTTGAGGCAGGTTCTCCTGAATCAGTTCATGTGGAAACCAAACTGCACCTGAGCAAACATTGGAAGGTAGGGAATGAATCGCTTTCAGTTCACAGCCACAAAAGTTAGAGTGACTTACGCATGTTCCAGTAGGGAAAACTTTCTCTCATGGATGATTGTTTGATAAGATATGGCAGGACTTAATTTTGGTGGGACTAGTAAACATAAATTATTGTATGGGTGACCCCTTTTTAGCTGGATTTAGAGGTGTATCTGGAGGAAAAATATTAATCAGACTTTGTCTCTCAGTTGCTCTGATGTTCTAAGTCAACTGGTATGAGATAACACGCAGGAAAGCATTTGCATATATACTCTCTAGATACCAAAAAAGAGTAAGCAAAGGGATATATGTGACCATCCATGTGCATCTTACAGTAGGCTTAATGGTTTGTTTCGACTCGGGCAGTTTCAACTCAGCCTGTAAAGCATCAGGAACCAAAGAGCAGGTGAATGTGCAAAAGCACATTGTGGCCAGCCCAACATCGTGACCTCTGAGGGAATACTCATACTATTGATAGTAACTGGATCAAACCATTGATAGATTCCTTGTGTAAGTAAGGGGAGGAGAAGGCTCCTTTTCCAAGCAGATACAATATGCTACCACTGTGTCCTGGCAGTCCCCTTTTTCACTTCAGCAGATTTCAATATGGGCATGAATTCTTTCAGGTGCTTCTCATTAAAACTGTGGTGAAGGAGATAAAGGCACAGCAAGCTGAGTGTCTTATTATTATTTGTCTGACCTAGTGTATACTCTACACGTTAGGATAGAGACCACTCTGTCTAGTGTCTCACAACATATTGATAGTAAGAATCTAGACAAGGCACTGTTGGCTCATATCCACAAAATGTTACGACTATATGTGTATATCTATGTCAAACTTGAAGTGTTTAAACCAACCCCAATTCTGATGTATCAAAGTGTCTAGAAAACATATTTCTTCAAAAGAGCCTTTTCTACTTTGGAACAAGCAAGAAAAATACTAACAAGCAAGATATATTATGAAATCTGGGCCTCAATCCAGGAAAAGCACAAGTTTTCAAGATCCTCACATTTTTAAGTTGTGGCCTATATTGAGGTTAAACTTTTTGAAGGTGCAGATTCTTCTTCTGGGCACTTGAAGAAGAAACAATGTGGACTCATTTCCGTTTTGTTTCTTTATGGTGTGTAATGGAATCCTTGTGATACTTGTTTTTTAATAGATTGTAGATTCTTTTTTATTGCTAGATTCTATTCTTGTCTTGTCTTCTGGTTTGCAATGGGTCTTAATGGTGCTCTTAGGGCTAAGGACTGTGGATTCCTCCTTGAAAAGGAAGGATGCTGAAACTTTCCTAGATCTTCTCTTTTTCTTTTTTAGCAATTAAAGCCTATGAAAGCTAGAAACTTCTGAGTGTTTGCTCATCTAAAACAGGTTTTGTTTTTGTTGTATCTCACAACCATACCAGTTATCCTGCAGTCTCACTATAGCAATCAGAGAAATAAAGCATGAATTGCTGTTGTCAGACAAGAATGCACTGGAAATATATCTCAAAAATCATATTAATAATGATGAAATGATAACACATTAGACCTGTCATGTATGTGGTGTGCCAATACCCATATGTCCATCCTAAGCAGTAGGTTGCATGAGCTCATATGGTCTGGATGTTGGCTCAGTGCAGTTTTTTTGGCCTGACTTGGCATGGGAAGCACTGAGCTGCTCCTTGGTGTGTTCAGCGTAGCTGGACATCTGCAGCCTAGTGAGAAGCTCCTACTTGGACCTGTCTGTGGGACAGCCAGCAAGCCTAGGCAAATATCCCAATCCTTCTTTTCAGTCAAATTTCTGGACAGATAAAAGAGGACATGTTTGGTGAAACTGGCCCCAAGAGCAGCCTTAGTAATCTGTCAGCTTTTGGCCTCTTGTCTGCCGTTTTAAGGATAGGAGGCCAAGATTCCATTATTTAATGGGTCTTCTCTGATGCAGTTCTGGAGTGCCACAGAACTAGGCTGCCTTTGCTCCATGCATCTCCTCTCCTGCAAGGAAGGCCAACAGAAGGGGGAAAGCTAATAGGAAATAGGTTGTCTCATAATCCCCAGTGACTGGAGTAGCCTGGAAACCTCACTAAAGACACCATAATTTATAGTGAAATTTGACATGGTGCTGAAGTGGTGGAGAAGAGTCAGTCTTCAGGTTTCAATATTGGGTACTTTCCAGGGTGAACTTTATGCATTTCCAGGGAGACCTAGTCATTCCCATGGATTTTTTTTCTGGCCTGTTCTTGAGTTAAGTGGTAGCCACTGCTCTCAGTGTGTCATACTGAATAACCTGGGAAGTCCATGCCTTCTGCTTCTGCCTCATATCAAAGCTTGTTTTCCGTAGAATAAAGATAAGGGCTTTATTTTTTTTTTCTGCCAGAGAACATGTGGGTAGGAAAACATCCAATCTGTCAAACTCTTCATGACTAATAAATATTAACTGCTTCAAGTATTCTAATTATCTCAATTTTTTAAGTTCTGTGGCCAACTACTTAAATATTTAACCATCTGCCAAAAAGCACTCTTGGAGGTTTATTCTACAACATACAGGCAATGTTGTTGAAAATGGAAACTTTTAATATAGTGTCTAGATGAATATGACATTGACTTTTTTTCTTCAGTTGATGGAGATAGTGTTTTGAATTTTGTCAGAGTCTCCACATAATGACAATCCCAGTCTTCTCTAAACATTCCTCTTTTTGAACACGCCTGAAAATCAAATTGGTGCAGAAAGGTTTAAAACCTTCCTGTGTTAGGATTTTGAACAGTTAGTTAACCCATGTTGAACACAATGGATGTAGCCACAGGATATGCCCATTGCGTTTTCTGTGTGATGCAATAACCAAACACAGTAGGATGTATCAGAACAAGAATAATGATACTCGTTTTCAATTCAAGCTTAGCAAAGCAGATGTATACCAGCTGGGCTCTCAACTCGTGATCTTCTCACTTTCACTTTCTTTTGCATTCTTTGCTTCTCTTGATCTGGCAATGTCTGTAAGACTGATGCCTTACGGGGAAAAAAGGGGAGAGAGAGAGACTTTGAAATCCTAGGCAGCAAGCAGGAACAATCCAGACAGCAGGTGATATTTCAAAGCTGTAGGTCAAGATGCGTCATCAAGCCCTGAGGCCTTGTATCACTTCAGATCCCCAGATGTCTTCTGAATTCCAGAAGCTTCCTGCCCTCTTTAAAGGTAATAATGAATAATCAATACTATATTTGATCCCTTGCATAAAGACATTACAACAAATGGCACTAGGTCTTTTGAAAGGAAGAAAGCCATTTTGATCTTACATTGTAAAATTGCCATGCTCAAGACTATCTCCTGGCTCACAGGCTTAATTATGTAATGACATCCAGCTGGACTACAAAAGGCTCTTGCAGAAAGCTAGGCTACTCTGGGAATAAAGTGTCTGATAGGAAATGTTTAGACTCTGAGATCCTCTGACACAAAATGATATTTCCGAGGAGGATTGCTTTGTATCACTTTTATGTTCTACTTAGGACAGAGCAACAAAAACAAGCCCATTTCAATACAGAAGACACTGATTTTTTTTGGAAGACAGAGCAGATTTTGGGCCCAACACATGAAGAAAATGCCATTTTAGTGAGATTCTCTAATGGGTTACAGAAATGACCTATGTAAACCTGCTTCTCTCCTTTCCCCTTTTTCCTCCTTTCCCACCAGTTATATGTTGCCTCCATTGTTATATTAGAATTGTCTACTGGGACACAGAAGGTGAGTGATACCAGCTTGCACTGTCTCCTCTCTAGTCAGGGACAGTAAAGACGTCTTTTGGCTATGGAATAAACTGTGTTGTGTTACAGATGTCCGAATGCAAATGGACTTATGAAAGTTCATTTGCTATTCAACCAAGGGAAGGAGACTTGCTTAATTCAGGAAGAAATCCTGGAGAGGTTACTGCCTTCTTTCAAGATTTTGAGGTTTCCTTTTTTTTTTTTCTGGTGAAAGCTCTGAAATGCTCATTTTATTAGTTAAGATCCTGGGATATCTGTCATGTTTGGTAATGTTTCAATCTGAATTACATGTGGGACTTGCATGTCTTCTTTGTTGTCTGAGTTGGGATATGTATGTCTTTATTGGTTTATGTAACAGTTATCTCTTGTACATAATGAAGTGCTAAGAGAAGCAGTATGTATAACCTTGGATCTGAAACTTTAGACTATAATATATCCACTAACAGTGCACCAAGAGTGTTCTACAAAATCTCTAGTATTGATTCATACATGGACTTCATGGCATCCCTGCCAGTAGCAAAGTCCATTAGTGCAGGGCAGACTGTGGTTGTGTGTTGTATTAATGGCTGAAAACTCTTCATTCAGTGAAGAGGCAGAGCAGCCTTGCTTCCCATCATTTTTGGCTGAGGACAAGGACTGAATGATACTTCTCAAGCAGTGACTTCACAGGTTCTCCAGATGAAGAGTTGTGCTTTTCTCGTCTTTAATGAGACTAATAATTTTATGCTCTGCTGATGAGGTACAGTAATTACTTGCAGGTGACTTTATTTTTTATTCATTGCATTTGGAACTCACTAGGTGAAAATTAGAATGTGTTGTTATGACTCCTGTAGACATTTCTAAGTTCAAATCAAGAGAGAACAGTCTTCTAACATGATCACAAACCTACTGTTTTCTTAAGTCTTGGGGACTGAAGAGCCAATACCAACTCTGGTACAGTCCTGTTAAATCCAGTTTCAAGCATGCTCTGCTCTCCCAGTCCTACCTCTCCCTTGAGTAAAGTTTGCATCTATGTTGCTGTTAGAAACAAATATGTGTGGAGGGAGGTATTACATGGTAAGAAACTATAGCACAGGAACAAGTCTTAATGTTGGACCAACGCTCTTTGTAATTGGTGAGGATGTACATTGACTTCAATGAGTTGCCAGTCTGGCACTGCCAGATTGAATCTATGTATGCTTTTCAGCTCCTGTTCAAAGACAAAGGCTTCATAGCTGTTACCACTCTTCACTGATTTGCTCTACCCTTAGCTTTACTTTAGCCCTACTCTTTTCAGTCACTTGACTCAGGTGTTATTTTTTTCCTCTAGACAAACTAGTCAGATCTGGTTTTGGAAGTATCCCAGTTCAACAGCATCTTCCAAATGGCTATCTTCCTGAAGGATAGGTGTGCAAGAAGAATATGTCATAATCATAGAAACAGAATTATGACAGAAAAAGAAGGAAATATAAAATATCTCTAATATCTAAGCTGTAATACTTATGATCAAGTTATAATCAATACTTACAATCAGTTCTCTCATCTTTCTGAATATGCTAGTTTTTTCTTGCCTTTCAGTAAATTCTATTTACTGTCAGGCTTTATGTGTGTATATGTGTGTGTATATATGTATTTGTGTAGGGGTCTGTATCTATACATGGAGGGAGGGATATACAGACATATATTGTCTGTAAGACAACAATAAAGGAGCTATTATTGTCTTTCTATTTCAAAGAAAATTCCATGACTGTGCATCTAATGAACTCTTGAAAGCTGAGACACCAATGTGGTAGAATTCGTTGACAATGAATGCAACCCTCCTTCAATTGTTGATATGTTTTCTGTAGGTGGTATCAGAAGGCACAGCAGAAATGTAGTATATTCCTTCCCTGGAAGAGAGCTGTGGCTTCTGATTTCTCTGACTGGAATTTTTCACTCTCTTTTTCTTGCTTTGCTAGTTTGGTCAAGCTATCAACTTCATGACAGCTTTTGTTTAGGGTTGGTTTTTCCCCCCCTCTCTCAACCTTCCGTCTGTCTCCCCAAGACCCCAGTATTTCCTTTCATGTTTTGGCTGAGAGTAAATGAAACTTTCTGACTGCCAAGCATAACCAAAACAAAACTTCATCTAAATATTAAACAAAAACCCTGGAGGGCTCAGTCATGCCCTCTGGGGTTGTCAAATTAGTCATAGTGTGCTAGTTTTCCTGCATGTGGCAGCCACAGTGACAGCAGTCTGTTACTGAAACATCCAGGAAAGTTTAAACGAGTTGAAATGCTGATTGAGTTATGGCAGTACAGTACTCAGTACGTAGAAACTAGCTGTACCTTTTCATGTAGGTTTGCTGAGCTCTTTCATGACATAACTATCATTGGTTCACAGATAAGTGAAGTCTAGCCTGGGGGATGTGCAAGCCTCCACTACAGCAGCCACCATATAACCTCAATTTAGACATAGCTTTGAGTACTGTCAGCGAGCTTGCACTGAAAGGGCCTTGCTATTCTCCCATCTCTCAGGGGAGATCAGTGAAAAAGAGGCAAGGTCACAAAAGTGGGACCATCTCGGCCTGTGACCACGAAAGATGTATACTGCAGTCCTTTACAAGCAAGCTTGTTCATACAGCCCATTTACAATCTCTCTAAATCCAAATTCAAGGCCTCAGTTATGACTAAGACCCTTATCTACTGTCCACTAAGGACTTCCATTTGCTAATTGGACAGCTGGAACAGTCTGAAAAGCCAGAATCTGAAAGAAAATAGATCTTTTCCATGGATAATACCTTTAATTTCAGTATTTATGTCCTAGATCACTATTTGACCATTTGCAGGCTTTGATCCAGATGGTTTTACATGGGTTGAAGGAGTGTTTCCCAAAAGGTGGTTTCTCCCTTCTCTATGATTAACTGTCAAAAAACATATCAGGCTTTTCTCCCATGTTGCCTAGTCATCTCTCTAAAATCCTATTTAAATTTAAAAGAATTACAAACAATGTACTGAAGACAAAATTTTCAGTAATAAAAGGGTGTTTTATAAGAATAGGAATAAAAGAGTTTAAAAAAGTAAAACAGAGTCTGTTCCAAGCCTTTACATTTTGAAAACATTGATCAAATTAGTTTTTCACTGTTTCACCAGCACTGCTTTTAAGCTTCTTTCCCACGCTGTTGTGCAAGTTACTTGCAGAGTACTCAGGAACAAAATCTTCACCAAGCCTGACTCCTGGTACCTCTGACAAATGCTTATGCTGTGAAAGAAGAGGCATTTGGCTGCCCTGGGTTGAGCAGGCTGTCAGACATCCCCAGAGAAGTTACCATGAAAAGAAACTTCAAAACTTTATTTAAAGTGAGGGCTGTTAATCAAGGCCTTGGTGCTCTCATTAGAGAGGGGAGGAACCATTAAAAGTCAGGAAGCTGCAGTATATGAAAATCATGAAATTGAAATGAACGCATCTTTTGCCAGCTGGTTTCACACCCCCAGTTGGCAATCCACAAAGGTTTAGAGGGGGAATTAAATCCATTTTTCAACAGAAATAACTATTTTTGTGATTATCGTATAGATTCCATGCGCTGCACTTTGGTCCTATCAAGACAGGCAGGCAGCTGCATGAGAGGTGGAAAGAAAGACAATGATAAGATGAAATCACCACCAACAGCTACCGTGGGCAGGGAAGGCAGCGTTGGATCCCAGCCACAATACTTTTGCAACCTGGTTTAAATGGGCCTGATGGGATGCCATAATGTAACCTACACTGAACAAGGTAAGTGGAAAGCTGTCTGACATGGGGCTCTATTTCAAAGAAAAAATACAGATTCCTTCCAGGCTTTAATTGCTTTTATTTTCCTTGTTTTGCTCTTGAGGCTAAGATTGCCTTCAATAAAATGAGATTAAAAGAGTGGGGTGAAATAACACTCTGAACCAGAATCAAGTGAGAAGAACTTGGAGAAGAAAGGCGTTTTCTCAGCATCAGTCTTTAAACTAACTCAAAGAGCTGAAATAAATGGTGACTGAAGTTTCTCATCACTGTATGAAGTACAATTCTGCTCTTGTTCATTTTGTTCTGGTGTTTTGGTTTGTTGGGGGTTTTTTTTCACCAGAAATCATTGGCCTTCTAAATATTGTTGGAGTGGAGGTGATTTTGGTCAGGAGACTGCTGCCTTACTTCTGAACTGGTGACTCAGCTCCCACCTTTATCAGCTCTGGGCACAATGTCACCCTCCAAGCACAACCGAGTTTCCAGTTGAAGAACAAATTTGTTTTGTGTATCAGAGGTCAGGTCCAAGTCTTCAGCTGTGAAGTGCAGGAGTATAAATACTTTCTGGCAATTGAGCTTTTGTTGTCTGGTGTATCTTCATAGCCAAAAACTGTGGTGCCTTCTGTTTCTGATAGCAATTTCCCCAACCCCTTTTGGATTACCAGAAATTCATTCCTGTGCAAAGAGCATGTATATCTCTTGTAGTCCCAATTTATGTGATTATTTGAGAAGTGCCTGGGAGCCTTGTAGAGACTCAGTCATGGAATGAGCTAAAGATTAGCTTCTATTTACTGCAAAGGACCAGAAAGTGTCATAGCCAAACATCGTGGCAGGAAAGCAGAGAACAGCCAACTGTAGCACTCCAGCTACCTCACCACTGGTCTGCCTTGAGTGCTCAGAGTGGCTCTGGCTGCACACACAGATGGAAGATCAGTGTTTTTCCTTATTAAAACAATTAAATTGGAGGCTGAGAAGGGAAGAATAAAATAAGTGACCTGTTTGAGCTCTCTTAAAAAAAATGAACTATAAAAGTGAGGAGGACTGTCCACAAACTCCAGGCATTAGTTTAGTGGTTACTAAATATTAGGGAGAAAAAATGCTTTTCTATCTAGTGAATGGCATGTCAGGTCTTGAAAGCTTACTTAGCAAGACTCTCCTATACCATGCCATTTTTCAAATGATCCCACTTGGGAATATTTGTTCTATTGTGAAATAGAAATAAAAATGGGCAGGTCATGGCTTTAGACATGTGGTTTAGAGACTTCTTTTTAGTTCTAGTCAGACTCTGGAAGAGTCCTATTTAGTCTAGTTAGACTAGTTTTACTCTAGAAGATGCCATTGGTTTGTCCAGCAAAAATAAAGAGAAATATTCACAGTCTCTTGTTATTGGTTTGCCAGTTATTGAATACTGTACAAAAACTGCAGATCAGTAGTACACAACCTCTTCAGAACCCATGTTTCATTCTGACAACTTCCCAGGACCAAGGGGGGCAGACCTAATTTGCATACATATTAACATAAATTTACATAGGAATTGAATCAGAGATGAATGTGCCGCAGTTGTTATTATTGTGTATTTACAATAAACTTCACTGTAAGTGTTGACAGCACTTCACTAAACAAAGAGGAAGACAAAACAATTCTTTGAGAGTCAAAGAGCAAATGAAGCACCATTTTCCTGATAATGGTTACTCATGCTTCCCAAAAATTTGCTATGGCCACAGGCATTGAGGAATGCAGCTTTGAGGCTCTCAGATGGCAACTGCGCTTGTATGAATGGCAAAATAAATCTGATTTTCCACAGATAGGAATGTGCTATGATCTGTGGTTTAAGAGACTGATTTTTTCAGGGACAGAGATAAGGATTCTGGAATTTCTGCACCCTCCTCCAACGTTGTATCTCAATACCTACTTTTTTAGTGATCTACATGAATTCCACTTCCCTGAGATCTGTGCTGCAAGAGGAAAGGTTTTGCTTATCTTATGTTTCTGTCCACTTACTGATTAACTGTTTACCCACTGGAGCTGGCATTTATGAGTCAGAGATGAGTTCTGAGCCTGTGCTGGAAGAGGAGTTGCGACATCACTGGCAGATTCAAGGGCAAGACAAGGAAAATTTGCAATCTCCTGGTATGGAAAAGTCAGTTGTTCACTGCAGGATTACAAGTACGACTCTTTCATTCCAAAAGAAAGGACTGTCTCAGAAAAGACTTCTAAATAGATCTGATTTTGATGTGGTTGGGTTTTTTCCCCCAAAAAATTTATCTGAAATGGGCATTGACATTTAACAAAATGGCCTGTAGCATCCCTGGCCATAGATGGTCCTGGGAAAAACTCCAAACTGCCAACACAATTGCTGGATAAGCCAGCCTAATGGACCCAGAGGGCACTGCCAGAAGAAATATCCCCTTTAACTTTCAGCCATGGTGATGCTGTGCATTCATTAGCAAAGAAGAACATCACGATGTGCTTGAATAAATTCTTGAGTATACTTGTTTAGATTGTGGAGTTAACTATTATTAGACCATTGTACTCAATGACTTGTCTCTTTAAAAAGTATGGAGTAATAAGGAAATGGATGTATGTGTCCAGCACAGATCTCTCTGTACTATGTTTTCTGGGGTTGTCTTGTTCAGGATAGAGAGGAAAATTAATTAAACCTCAAACCCATACCCCTGTCAGTTCAGATAAATCTGATTTAGACACAGGGTTGAATGTGGCAGCTCAGGAAATATTTTTTTTAGAACTAAGTGGATCTCAGCAATGGTTTGAAGGTCAGATGTGGTAAAAGTATAAAGCAGAGTAATCCCCTGCAACCTTTATGGAACATGTACCACTGTGGCAACCTGGTGTTGTTCGGAACATCTTTTGGCAGTTCTGACCTCCATTAGGACCTTGGGAGTGAGAGAAAAGTGGCTGTGAGTTGGGGCTTACAGTCCCAAGCATTTGCCATGGCAGATTAATTAATCGCCCTGCATCAGCTACTGCTCAGATGTGAGCTGTTAGCCTGTGATGAGTATGAAGTAATGCAATTGTTACTAATTTTTTGACTCCAAGTTGTCTCTTTGAGCCTAGGTATGAAGAGGAGAGAGGAACAATGGCCTTTTTAGATATTTCTTCAGTGGACCTAACCTCAGGTTGTACTTGCAGCTAGAGGAATAGGAGATCAATACGATAGGACATGTTTCTTTGTTAAATTTTTCTGGGCTGTTTCATTCAAAAGCTCATCTTTTGTACTGTATGAGTCACTTTCCTATTGGTACTCTAGAACAGGAGAATGAAATAATCCTTTTGCACATCTTGGGACAATTATTTGCCATCCTAAAACATGTTCATGCTTTATGTCTAAACAAAAACTCATGGATAGTATTATCCCCATGAATCAGAGTAACTCAACTCAGGACTTTTGCTTACAAATCATCCCATACATTATTCATCCAGTTCCAGTTTTGGTGATTTGCTGAAGATAATCTGGGTCATAAATTGATATATCCTAAATTGGGCCAGTGACAAGGTGGATTATAAAAGGACTTTTACTGCAGAGCCCCAGGTCCTATCCGCTGCTGCAATAAATACTTAATTTTTTACGGCATGTGAGATAAATAAAAAAATCTTTGGTTTGAAATACACTATTACCTAGACTCATTTCCTGGGAGAGACAGGCTCGGTTCTCTGGTCTGACTCAGAAGAGGGAGCTGAAACTGATCTCCAGCCTCCCAAGGGACAGATCCAGCTGCAAACAGAGGGGAAGCTTGTCACATTTCCTCCAGGTGCTTTCTGTGAGGCACCCACCTAAGGAGACAAGTTCTGAGAACATGAATGTTTGAGAACATGAATGTTGGGCAGAGGAATGCTTAGTTTATCATAAGCATCAAGCTCCTTAGAGCCAGTGTATCAGAAGTCTTCAGCAACTGAAATGTAAGTTAATTCCATCATGTAACATTAAGCATCGGTTAACTTAGTTGACCAAACAGGAGGAGTCTAGAAGACCAGAATTTTAATTCAAGTACCTAACATGCCAACCTGTTACTTTAACCTATGTAGGCATTTAGGATCATCTGCTTTTATGTTTACTATAATCTTTTCAGCTCTTTCCCCAGATTGCTATTTTGAGCTAACCTCAGCACCCACAGAGGGCTCCATGACCCATCCACCGACTGCTGAGTTTGCTATGAGACTAACTGCAACTCTGAGCCTGGTGTTCCCTCCCATCTGGCATCAAAAATGAAGTGCTGCTGACTGAATGACCAGTGATTCTCTTGGAAGCAGAGCTGTACAGGCAGCAACAGCCAACTCTGTCACCATTTGTGAGGATTTGTAGCTTGGGCCCTGAGACATCTGGCTGAGATATTTACGCAGTCCCGTATTGCTCTCACTGAGACTCTGCGTTCACATCTGGAGTCTAGACTGAGTGACTCTATGGGCTGGCCTTCGAGCCTCTGAACAGCTCATGTCCCCCTTGTTCTCCAGCTTTGTCTTTTTATTGCTTTATTAGTTTGTTTATTCATTTGTTGTAGGTGTTCTATCTCATCTCCTTAGACATTTCTGTCAATGCCACTTGAGAGCTACAGGGAGGAATGGCAACGACTGAAAGAGGCTGGGTAAAAGCAGATGGGATGGACAGAGGAAAAGGCTGTGTTGTGGCAAGGCTTTGATTGCATGGTCATGGTGATGGGAGATGCCTGGTGTTTGATTATGCTGTTTCTTTCGAGTTCTACAGCTGTGACTGTGGGAAATGACAGTGCTCAGCTGCAGTTTGCTTTGAACACATGTGACGAGAAGCAGGGATTTCTGTCAGCTGTTAGAGGTGCCCACGTGGCTGAGCCAGGCAGGGAGCTGAGCTGCCCACTACCCTGGGTCAGATCCATCAGAGCTGCAGGTACTACCTGGGTCATCACGGGGCAGTTCCATCTCAAGTTGGTTGAAGTTGGTCCTCATTCGTTTTCTCACTTTGGGGATGAGGTGCATGGGGTCAAGGCCTAAAACAGGACACAATGGTTAGTATTCAGTAGTGATTTGAGGCATCTGAGACAGTGACACAGGGACAGTACATGTATCACAGGTCCTGTGGGAGACACTTAGGAATCTAAAAGTGACAACCAAGTTTAGGAAATTAATCTCTTCAGTTAGTTGTATGTCTTCTCTTTCTGCTTAGTTGTGTATTGTTTTGAACATGGCATGCTAATAGCTTTAACCTCGTGCTGGTGCCATACTTTGACAACAGGTAAATTCCTGCTTGATCTGACACTGTCCCTAACAGTGTTAGCAGTTGCTGTGGCTGCCAGGCCTGGGAGCAAATCTTCTGAAATGTTGCTGCCCTTATTCTAAGCCTCACTTAATCTCTTTTCCTTGGGCCTTTAGTCTGTTAGTTCCTCTTGCTCTTCTGCCTGTCCCATATTCTCCTTGTAACAGTTTTCCTTTGTTTTAGATTTCCTGGTCGCCCAAGAGCCCTGTCTGCCACTACCAAAGAAATACTGCTAGGGTGTCAAGGGCTAAGTAATGCTGACAACAGTGGGGTTATGACCTGGAAATGTAGTGGAGAAACTGAATGGGCTAATAGTGAAAATGTTTGTAGTGCTTGAAAAGATGGATACTACGGATGTACCTGGTTTTGTATGCTTTATAGATAAGCCAGAATCTACATAAAGAGAATGTCACAAACTCTAGAAATTCAGGCACTGAAATACAGTTCAGGTCACCCTTTAAAGGAGGGTAAAATGAGATTTCAGATATTCTCTATGCACTCAAGGCAGCCAGCAACAGCATGATGGCAGTTCTAAGTAAAGGGCTTTAATCAGAGTATATAAAAAGACTGGAATGATGTTTGAACAACATGTCCAGCTCTCAAGCATTGTCTCTTTCCTGCTATCAATGACACCCATTGTGCAATAACAACATTTGCACAGAGATATGTCCTCTTTTGTGCACAGAGAATATATTGAAGCAGCCATAGGGCTGCACTAGCCTTAGCTAGAAAAGTCCCCAAGGGCCCGTCTGCCAGCTGCTGACTGATGCAGAGCTCCTGCTGCTGATAATAGGGTACATGTGCTGGTGGTGAGCTGAACTAGGCAATCTGGGGCACAGTCAGATGTGCTCAACAAGGATCAAGTTCAAACCTGTTTAAGAAGTTAGTTCCCGTCAGTGGTGATTTAAGCTAAGTAGCTTTGCTGTGTATTGGAAAGGACAAGGAATGCTCACACAGTCAGCTATTTCATCTTGGCTGTCACAATGGTGATTTCAACACAGCCAGGGGAGTCAGAAAGACAACAAACAGCTGAGATCTGTGGCATTCTAAATCATGGAGACACGAGGTGCTAAAAGTGTATTTCCATTAGATGTTTGTCTGTTTGTATGTAGCAGAATTATGCTGCATACTTCACCTTCTCTTTCTGAATAGTTGAAATCAAGAGATGTGAAGATTTCTTTTAAGATGCAGATCATTGTTCTATGCTGAAAATGGCTATTGTTGGTTGAATGCTGCCAATCCATTCAGGAGCTCAAGTGCAGCAGGCAAAATGTCAGTGTAGGTAAGGCTAGAAAATGCAGATTTTTGCCACAGAGATTAACATACTGTCATTGGAGAGCAAACATAAATTCCCCCACTCTACAAAATGCTCTCACCGGAGAGGAAATTAAAAAATGATCACTGCAATGTTCAAGAAACATAAATACACTATTAATTAGGCAAATGAGCATTGTAAATGACATTTGTGTTAATGTCATATAAATTTATCATCAGCCATGTTCCTTCTAGGGATATCTCACATGTGCTAAGCAGGATATACCATTGTGTGAATAGTTCACACCATCCAGTATCACAGAGATTGGTTATATTGTTTTCCAGGATTAGAAGCCAGAGTTGGCCTTGTATCAGAATAGTCATATTGTGAAGTTGCTGAACATGGCTCCTCTGTGTTTCCCCAAATTATTCAGTTCCTTCATCAAAAGAGTGTGCATTGCACAGCAGGAAATGCAACTAAAGATCTTCCTAGTGATTATAGTCTTCTGGAAGTGTTAATGCCGTATTCATTCTGATGAAGAAACTGAGTTCCAGAGCAGCAGTTCAGCTGTAGTTATTCAGCTTTTTCCTGAGAGATGCCCAGTGAGGGCACCTTCAGGTAGCTCCACAAAAGTCTTTAAGCCCTAGGTAGAACATTTAGCTATAAGTAAAACTCAGTGTCAAGATTCCAGCTGGTTGTGTCAACAGGAGTTTAGGTATTAACTGAAGGAAAAAAAAAAAAAAGAAAGAGAAAACAAGAAAAAGGAAAAAAAAGGCACCTTTCTGGCTTGGACAAACTATGGTTGAAACAAAGATGACTTCTTTCTGCAAAAAATGGTTCTGTCTGCTAAGCAATCACTTTATTATTATTTACTTTCTAGTGAAATGACAATTGAATAAATACAAGGGAAATGGTTTCAATCTTATTACCCTGGCAAGGATCCCACTGGCCACAACAGTATTTTACCTTTGCATGGATTAAGAGAACAGCAGGATCTGAACAGCTAGCCACTTAGTTGGGTTGCTGGTATTTCTAAACCTATAATAAGGCAGAGCTGAATGCAAGTGTCTTGTAATCTGAATACAGGGATCTTACAGCATCACTCAAAGCCTCTTGAAGGCAATGCATACAACATATGGATGGAAGCTGTAATCTATAATGCCACAAATCCTTTATGAGGATTATCTCTCTTATCTCATCTGACATCAGAGAATTACATGTAATATAGACACATGAATGACTTGGAGAAAGATCCTTTAGAAAAAGTAGCAGAGAGGAAGTTTTGTTTGTTTCTATGTTGGAGAGAAGAGAGAAAGCTCTGCAAATGACAAGCATATCAGAGCTAAAGTCCTGTTTGGGTTCACTGTAGATCTTGCTCACTTGGGAGAACTAGCTGAGGGAACTGAGTCCCCACTGTCCTGCTTTGCATTTAGTCACTTACAGCCATGTGAGGGGTGGCCTGTGCCTCCATTTCCCTTTACTGAAGTTCAGCCAATTTGCATGAATGTCAGAGGCTGTGGAAATTTTCAGACAACCAATGATTAAACCCTGTAGCTCCACATTGGCCAAACAAAAGCCTTAGATTTTAATAACTCAAGCTCAGAATAGGATTGCTTTACTTATGAGGCGCAGTTGCATACCTAAACTCATTGTAGAGTCAGCCTAGATTAATATTTGGTAGTTCTCTCCTACTGCCTTCACTTATTTTTCTTTATGGGACCCTTCTGGTTTCTCCAAAGACAAAACTTATTAAACATGCAGTTTCCCTGCTCTCTCTGACTTTCCTTGTAACTCCTACCTGTCTTGTCTCTTTTTCCATCCAGATGTACAAGATCCTTGTATACTTGCTCTAATAACCTTATTCTCCTCTTCTTCACACCTGCCTATCACAATATTTTTCTTATTCAAATCTTACTCTGGCTTTTTTTTTATTAACAGTAAAGAAGATTCAGGTTTTCCCTTCTTAGAAATACTTGTCAGCTTCCCTTCTCTCTTTACTTACCAGCCAATTACCATCTCTTTCCTTCCTTTCATGTCTAATTGCATCTCTAACAGTACTGAGTGTGTTGTTTATTGTCTATAAGCCAATGTCAGAGGGGCTGCCTTAGACCCTCTCCAGTCCAGCCTCTACACTTCTCATTCATCTCTTTGGCTCTTGCCAAACTCTCTAACAGTGGTAGGACAAAAGGAAAAGAAGGGAAAGGACATGTTGGCATACCTTGTTATTGTAAATACTTACTTTGTATTCTCCTGTTTTGGGAACTGATTAAAATCCCACTAAAATTAATGAAATCTTTCCATTGATGTAATGATCCCTTGACAAGGGCCAAAAAAATCTTACATTATGTGAGTCAGAGTTCAAGAAGGAATTCCAGTATTTTCATTCATAGATGGCTCATTTCCTGTAGCTTTCACACTGTCCTTTCCACTCGACTGACCTCTGTCTGATCGTATACAATCTCCTTTATATTCCCTCTTACAGGATAAGTAGTTGGATGTGCATAGAAGAATGCTCCATTTTCTGAAAGAATTTCTTGGATTCCCTGAAGAGATTACTTCAAAATTTTAATTAGGGGCATTGGCAGCGTTCCCAAATGCTGGTATATTAGGCTGCAGTTTTAATTTTCATCACCCGTTTTGGTTCCTATACAATGCATAGGATTTCTGATGAATAGTTTACTTGAAATGATGCATGTTTTGTCCCTCCAGTTTTTGTTCATCCCGTTAATACAGATGAATCATGATTGGCAGCAATGTCTTGTTTTTTCCTTCCAAAGACTGGGGAGGTTGCCCAGTATTCTCAGGACAATTGTCCAAAAGATGTCAAAGTTTGAAGTGACCAGTAAAAGTTCCACTAAAACTCTGGAAGGCATACAGGATGCAAGTGTCATTAATTAAGCTCTAAAAACCTACAGTGCTGTGGGAACCTGGCATAAAATACACAAGCTGAACTTTGTTTGCAACTTCCTTCTATTTAGGAATTCATTGAAGGGCTGAAGCATTTGCAGAGATTTCAGGACCCAGTGCTAGAATGGCTAATTGCTGGCTCAGTCTTTTGTGTACATGCAGTACATAAAAGGACAGTGATCAAAGAATGCAGGTGCTGCTGAGGGCAATGAGAATGCAAGTATGGTGATTGCTTGCCAGATACAATATATAACATTTCATTTAGTTCTGCTTTGCTATGCTCCATGATAGGATTTTGTAGGAATTGCAGAACGATCTTGATCGAAGTGATTTAGCAAATGCATTGTTTAAGCAAAACTGAAAATTTATACTTCTTTCATCTTCCTCCTGCTTTTTTCCTCTTTTAGCACCTGAGGGAAACATAACCACTACTGCAGATCATACTTAGATGAAGGCTTTAGTAAGTTTAAGTTGGTTTCATCTTCTTCAGTATGTTAGAGGTGGCTATCACAGATAATTTTTTTATGGATCCATGATCTTGTAGTGGGGGAGAGTGAAGTTATGTTACATGGTACAGCTTAGCTTACATATCTTCACAGTGAGAGTGAAAGAAGTCGCAAATAATTTTATGCCTATATTTACCATACCTAGATTTTCTTCTGTTCCCACTCTGTTCTCATCTTGCCAATCTTTTCTCATATATTGTTCTCATCAAATATCAAAGAGAAGTCTATTGTGAAGCTTTTTCCTATTTTAACAACTACCCTATTTGATCACTTCCCAAAAGTAGCACAAGGCATATGAAACAAGTGGAGCTGTGGACCCTGTCTTGGAGAGCATGCATGAGTAATTAAATAATATGTCCTTCT
>WEIV01004877.1:71790-135008 GCA_013390005.1 Calyptomena viridis
TGGTATTGTTGGTTGGGGGCAGGGGGACAAGTGTGGGTTTTGGGGGTGTGTTTGGGGTTTTTTTTCTGTTATTTTACTCTTTGAAGTATTCATGGACATAAAAATGAAATATTTTTGATCGGATTACAAGTACATAAAAATGTCCAGCATTATCTATCTCTGTAATCCATCTGTCACAGTTTCACACACCCAGCCATTAGTAGAGTTTCCAGGCTCAGCAATATATAACCTTCAAAAAAGATACTACAGCCAGAACAAACATTACTTGCCTATCCACCAAAAAAAGTCTTGCACTAAAGCTGAAGGCAGTTTTTAACCTCTGCTTGCCTTAGCAGTGATGAGTGGGATGCATGCACAGGTTCTATGTAGCTTGCAGGACAGTGGCATGCTACAGAGGCTTGTGAAGCTGATTATGATACCACTTGTTATCAGTCCTAGAAAATCCTTTTCTTTACATTCTGGAGATTCCCATAATTAAAATACTTTTATTCTATAGGGCATTTACAGAATGTTCATAATTCTGTCAACATTTTGCCCAAAATATTACATATCCCTTGAAGGACACACAGTGGAGTTGCTGGATTTGGTTTTTTAATTAAGTTTTGAATTATAGAAAATGGGGGGAAAATGCACTCTTCCTGTTATATTTTTTAGGCAGTTTTAACACCTTAGAGAATTGAGGTACATATTTGAACTTTGGCACATACATTATTCCCAACCACAGCTGCCCTTGGGTTTTTCGTGTGGTTAAAGATATGAAATGTGAAATATAAGAACACAGCAGTATCTAGTACTGTGTATCTGTTAGCTTCATCTATCTCTATAAAGTCTTAAGCACATGTCATATATAACACTCAGTATTTGTATACAGTGGCAGAATTTGTTTTTAATCACTGATTTTTCAGTTTTCCATAATCATGGCTTACATTACATGGGGTAAGTAAGGTGGGAACCATTCCTTCTATCTCTTTGGGGATTCTTGCAACCCTCATGCATAAGGAGGCCGAGCAGCCACTTTTCATTAAGATATATGCCCACATGGGATTCAATCTCTGAGGGGAAGCCTCAGAGCACATACAGTCCTTGAATGTTTGTTGACTGTAAAAACATAAGGTACCACTTATGTGACACACCACCATTTATGTCACTCAGGGTTCAGTTTTAATAAAAATGAGCTGTAGCTGTCACTCTCTCTTTAAGATGGAGGTGAGAGATTTTTATAGGCAAGAAGGCAGAAACAAAGAGGGACCACAGAAGTGAACTTGTTAGGACAGTACCAGTTAGTAATGCTCAAAGCAGAGAAATAAAATCATTAGAGATTCAGCAGGGAAAAAAACCCCAGAAAATCATCATTGACTTGACAATATCTAAAAACTTTACGAGAAGAGGCAGAAAGGAAACAGGCAGTGCATCAACAGGACTGATGATCTGTCTGTTCTAGGGAGAAACAGAGGTTAACACATGTCTGCTTGATTGACAGCACCTTGGCCAGAAGAGACTCACAAGGTGCCTGCCCCATGGATACTGAGCATATGAATGCTTAGTCTAATAATATTAGTCCTGGTGCACTGCTGTGTGTGTTAGAAATAAATAAGACTATTTTTATATATGGACCATCCAGCCTTTGGGGCTCTATGCCTGTAAAATATGCTCAAAACATCAAGGTTTATATTTAATGTGATCTCCTGTATTGTGCAGACTGCAGTACTGGCCTCAATTAATTCCTCCTTGAATTAAAGCATATCTGTTTGGAAAACAAAAACCCAACAGCATTCTCTCTTGATCGAAGTTTTCCAGTGATATATATTCTATTGTAGCCCTTGGGAAATAATTTGACTTTCACTTTCCTGAATGTTAGAAGTCTGCATGTCAGTTTCATTCTGATTTTGACTGGTTTCAACTTCCAGCCACAGAATGTTGTTCCATAACTGCTAAAGTGAAAAGTCCACATTATCAAGTTTCTGCATCCTGTCTGAATGGTGATTAAATAAGTCTTCCACCTTCTCCTTGACATGTTGATCACATTCTCCCCTTAAGTCTGTACCATAGCCATTGGCCCTGAGTTCATCATTACTCTGAATAGATACTTTCTGAGTGCTCATCAGTACTTCAACACCCAGAAACACAATATTGCAGAGATCATGCCACTACATGAAAGACCCGTGAGTGGCTGGAGAAAGACTGTTTCCTGTTCATAGAGTCATTGAATCATTAAGGTTGGAAAAGATCTTTAAGATCATCAAGTCCAACTGTTAACCCAGCACCACCACCATGTTCACCATTAAACCGTGTCCTCAAGTGCCCCATCTTCATGTTTTTGACCACTTCCAGGGATGGTGACTCCACCACTTCCCTGGGCAGCCAATATCCAAATATCCAAACTGAACTTCTCCTGGCACAACCTGAGGCCATTTCATCCCATCACTTGTGACCTGGGAAAAGACACTGACCCCCACATCACTACAACCTCCTTTCAGGTGGTTGTAGAGAGCAATAACATCTCCCCTGAGCCTCCTTTTCTCCAGATTAAACAACTCCAGCTCCCTCAGCTGCTCCTCATATGACTTGTGCTCCAGACCCTTCACCAGCTCCATTGCCCTTCTTTGGACACACTCAGTGTTTTTCTTGTAGTGAGGGTCCCAAAACTGAACACAATACTCAAGGTGCAGCCGCATCAGTGCTGAGTACAGGGAGAACATCACTTGCTTAATTCTGCTAGCCACACTGCTGCTGATACAAGCCAGGATGCCATGGGTCTACTTGGACACATTGCTGGCTCATGTTCAGCTGGCTGTTGACTGGAACTCTCTGGTCCTTTTCTGCCAGGCTGCTTTCCAGCCACTCTTTCCCAAGCCTGTAGCACTTGATGATTTTAGAGGTCTTTTCCAACCAAAATGATTCTGTGATTCTAATGATTCAATGACTTAATCCATAATGCAGTTAGGGTTCCATCCATGTTGTTGATAAAAGTCTTTGATTGCAGAGTGGCAAAAATTAATTTTTAGGGGAGGTCACCCAAGTCTCACCTCCTTGACTCGTGTCACTCTGCTTTAATTCTGACTCTCACAGTAGGAAGTGCTCTGCTTACCTTCTTAGACCAGGGAGAGTTATATCTCTTGACACCTATTGAAGCAAACATGGAGACATGACATCCGGGCAATGCAATGCATTGCTCTGCAAGCCAAGTGAAGTCCTACCCACTTCTCATACCAGACCAACAGATTTTTGTTAGATCTGCTTCTTCTTACCTTTTTGATGTTGCTGCTCTAACCCTTAGGTTGAAATAGGGCCAAGAACTAATCCTGGGACACTGGCACTTGAAACTAAGTGACTCCTGCTGCTCTTGCATTTGCTGGTACCAACAGGCTCACTTCAAAGATGCCAGCTTACATTCATGGGGCAAATGATGACTTTAGTATTTCCTGACTTCCCACTGCTTGTTCTTGCAAACTCTATGTTGTTATGATATCTGTCATAAAACCAGGATGATATATGAATGTGAAAATCGTTCCTATAAAGCAGCAAGCAATATAGCAATAAGTGCAAGGGATCACATGTCTCATACAGGGAATATGTTGTATTCACTAAATACAAACATACATTTTCTAGTGTTTTTTCTTCTGGAAAGAGAACGAGGGGGACAAATCAACAGAACAGGGACACCCAGATGAAACTTCACTGAAGTCAGTACAGTTATACACCAGGGATACATTTGGCTGATTCTTTTGCTAACGGCTGTATGAAAGCCTTAATATAGAGTTTCTGCATGTGTGAAGTGTATGCCAAGACAAACGCAATGTGCTAAATGGAACCTCTTGATTTATTTAAATAAAAAATATGTTGCAAAAAAACAGTGGATAATTGGAGTGGAACAGATCCAGACTGGAATCGTCTGTCTCATGTCTCCAGAGTGTCTGAGGGAAGGGCTGTAAGGAATATCTTACTTGTATACCTAAGCAATGTAGGATATGCAGATAGCAGATAATTTCTTGAAATTGCTAAGATCCAACAAGGGAGTCAGAGCTCTCTAGAAGACAAAGGTTATAATCAGATGTAAACCAGCTTTTTGGCTGCAGTTGATATGAACTAAGAGATTACCAAACACTGCCTTATTTTCAGCTCTTCATCAGTTATCTTCCTTTGTCTTCCTCTCCCCTTGAGTTCAGATCTGCTGCCAGTATCATTGTCACTCCCCGCTTGGCTAAAATCATCTGAGTAAAAATAAAAAATTCCTATCAAAAATGTTAAGGATAAACAAGCATGGTTTGCCTTAACTGGGTTGGAGTATGTATAATCCTGGAGATGTGCTATGGCCATGGTAGCCAACCAGTCATGCCTGGAGCTGGGCTAGAAGAGGCAGTATCTTGGTGTGGATCAGCAGCAGCCTAAACAACTCTGAGCAGAATCTAACTTCAGTGTTTGAACATCGTGGACTTTCTCCTTACAACCCTTGATTGCCTGCTAACTGTGGAGGTAACTACAGCCCTCCAGTGTCCACCCTTCTGCTTGTGCTTACCTGCAAAACCCTTGAAGCTGTGTAACTGTTGAGCTGTTCATCAGAGACTTACATCAAAGATTTGGTGGATTTCTCAAGCTCTGGGTTTCCCCTGCCTTTAATAGCTGGTATTAAAGCTCAAGCAAATAGGAGCTCCTAGACCACACCTGAATTCCACTTGAGGACTAGTGCTGGGTGGAAGGAAGGGGAGAAGTGACCATGCACCCAATATCTTCAGATATGAGAGATGCAGTTTTAAAGGAACACTAGAATCCAGTGCTCCCATGTGCGCTGTTGGAAATGGTGCAAACAAGCTTCCTCAAGACATGAAGCTGTTCTACTTGGCGTGAAATAATTATGCAAATGCCTCTAGGAAGAGGTCAGAGTCATCATAAAAGCTAATGCCCATATTAACAGCACTTCAAGTACACTGAGTGTATAAAGCTTCTATGAAGGAGCACAACAGAATAAAAATCCTCAGCAAAGTTCTCAAACAAGATGGGTCATTGTTAGGAATAATAAGGCAACTTTGTGTCTACATATGCACTCACAGCTGGTGGCAGCCTATTTTAACTTTAGGGGACTGTCTGTGATAGGAGACAACCAGCAAGAGGAGAGTGAGAAACTAGAGAGAAGCTAAAGCACTCCAGGAAATTCCATCAAATCCCTGGGTAGACGTTGTCTCACATGTTGAGAAGTGTGATGCTGCAGTACTGGAAGAGTTATCTTGGTTACGTGAGTATTGCCATATTGCTGTGTTTGGTGAAAGTACCTGTTAGAAGAGCAAGATGGAGTGACAGTGCTTGCATAAATGTATTGGAATGGAAAAATACTGAAATATAGAAATAGAAAGAATTAAAGGTGAGATCTTCAAAACCAATTTTAGAAAGTTGACACTCATTCCTCCTTCATTTCTAGTGGGTAAAGGGTATCCTAATTGGACACCTTTGAAAATGCCTACTTTTTTTCAAAGGGATGTAAATTCACTTTAATTAGTTTGTATTCTTCAGCTGTTTAAGCACTTCAGAAAATGTCACCATGAGTCAACAAAGATGTGCTAATCGATTACATCAGTGAGTTTAACATTAGCATCCCAGTTTTAAATTATTCTTCAACTTTTATTATATGGCTTCTGAAAGAAGTTGTCTCCTGTTAGCGGGGTTATATGAAAAATAGTGCTACCAAAATCCAAATGCCTTGGGGCAGTGTAAATATCCTAACTTTGACATCCTGAAGTTTGAATATTGACATGTGAAATCATAATGTTTTTTCACAGACTGATCCAGGGTCCACAGAAGTCAGACAGAAAATTTCTGATGACTCATGGAGGTCTTGACTCAGGCTTTTAATATGTTTTTTTCCACTCTATTTAATGCCTGACCTCATACAGCTTTGTTCCTGTAACAAAACTCCTAGAGAATGTCATTCAGTCCAGTACCTGACTTCTGCCTGATTTCTTAGAAATATCAAGGTTGTTTCCTAGCATAGTTGAACTCAGAACAAAACCTAAAAGCTGGTGAATATTTAGGTTCTTTAAACACATACACATCTAGACAATAAGGTTGTATATAGCATGGGATTCATTGGGTTTTGGTAAATACTAAGCAACTCTGGTGAGAGTGTGAGAACGTTCTGTTCCAGTTAAAGTTTGTGAGATACAAGAGTTATGCACATCCTAAAATAACACATAAGTGTGGTGCAGATTGAGGCCTGTAATAACTTCTGATATTGGGAGCCCATCCTTCAATGAAGCTCATCACAGGAGGGGACAACACTGCAGTCCAGCAGTTAATGTGCTTCAAGTCTGGGCTCTTGAAGCTCTTTACTCCTGGCCTACAAACCACATCATACGAATTGCTACAAATCTGCCAGCATGAATTTCCCTCTGTTTAAAGGAAGATAATGATATTTTTTTTACAAAAGTCTCTGCTGGGTGATTTTTTTGTTTGATTAGGAGCAGCTTGTTTATTATTACTCAGACAGCAAGAAAAATTCAAAGAAGCAAGAATTTTTTTAGACAGTGCCATTAATTTTGTTTATGACATGCTCTGCATTGGTAGTGTAACAAACTGAAAAACCACAGTTCTCTTTGAACCTCACTTTCTTCCTTCACACACAGTTTTTCAATTTCTCAGCATACAACTGATTCTGGAGAGGGGGGTGGGGAGCAGAGGGGAGAAGAGAAGTGATGATTTTGGCAGCGACACCGTTATGATTTGCTAAAATAGCAGCTTGGCAAATCTGGTTTCTCAAATATCTCATGTTTTGCTAATTACTGACAGCTTTGTTTTTAAGTGAACGTGAAACAATGTGGAGAAATGGGCAAGCACGGCCCCTGACTCACCACTGCCCGGCTGAGCTCGGCAGGTGGGAGCAAACTGTCTCCAAGAAGGGGCCTGAGCAGTAATTGCTGCCCTAGTTCAGGGGGCACAGCAGAGAGATGGAATGGGAGAGGTCCCAGAAGCCAGTAATGAGATGCCCAAAAGGGACTCTTTCCACATGGGGCGCACTGGGCCAACAAGACATTGGAAATCTTGCCAAAAATTAATGGAAAGCAGGGTCATCAGCCCCCATGGCTGATGAGGTACCCCAGCCATGGTTTTATACAGGAAACAGTGAGGCATGGGAGGACTAGGGGGACCTGCTGGCCTTGGTTCTGTTCCATGTGGAGAATTTTGGTGATCTGGCCACTCTAGACCACCAGTGGCTAGAAGCATCCCTTAGGGGGCTTTTCTGGAAATGCAACTTCATGAGTAGGTGGAGCCAGGTCACCTTAGCCATGTTTGCTTCAGACTAGGGACCATATCCCATGAAAAGCAGCAAAGTATGAGATGAGTGTCTCAAATAAGTGTGGATAAAGTGGGCCAGAGTGGACACTCCTTCTGCAGTTCAACAATAAACATGTCCTAGTCAGAAAATGGTAGCTTTGTATGACCAGGTTCTGCAGCTCCTGCCCTACCTGCTCATCTCCCAGTGAGTGTGATGGATTTTGGTACCAGAACCTGGTGAAATTCAAAGCGATAGAAAACTGGAAAATCCAATTCTGTTGAAAGACAGATGATTTCTTCTGCCTGTATGTATGTAGGTAAACTATTTTCTGTTCCCTTTCTGATGTGTGGAGACCAGGACTAAAATATCTCTGGGAACCAGGGTTCCTAAGGATGCTTGTGCATTGACAAGATATTGGAGTAGCAAGACTTCTGGCCATGTAGAGCTGTTCATGCATAGCTGTGCTCCTAATGATCCTGTGGCAATTTATTTTTTGACCTATGTTTATTGTATTGGATAAATGTCACATCCACTTTTTGTCTCTTTATTAGCATAGCCCATCAGGTGCTGTGTGTGTGTTTGTATATGCACAACACATAGACATAATTACACATAAGTCCTTCAGTGTCACTTTTCCCAGAGCAGAGTAACACTTCGCATATGAAATGAATTTTTATAGAAATAATGCTACAGAGATAATTTTTTCCAACCATTTTTTTCTTTTTACTAATACATAGGAGAAATGGAAATAGTGAGTCAGAATATATCTGTATTCATATGGCATGAAGAGAAATTGAATTTCCAAAATGCTGAGCTTGGTGTGTCAGTGCAAAGGGAAGTCTGCAAACTTGGACTGTACAACACACATAACAGATGTGGCATTTATGATTGATAAACCGTTTTAAGAAGCAGCAGCATTTCAGCCCTAAGTAGACAAAGACTATTTTGCAATAGTCCTCTCACTGAAGTTAGCTGGAGTCAAGGAAGTGTACAGTGAAAGCAGAGCACAGGGAATACAGGCTAAGAACTTTAGCTCTTCCACAAACTCATTGCTAGACCTTCAGTACAACAGAGGAAGGACAGGAGTCCATGAGTGACATGGGACTGCTTTTCCATCGTTGGGCTTTCCCTCTTTAACCAGCATTGCTTGTCTTGCTATCCATCAGGATCTCATTTCCTCAGCCCAAAATAAAAAGGCAAGAGAGAAAAACCTGCCCTATAAAGGGGTGCTGAGGTATGAAAACCAAGTCCCAGACTCGGAAAACCTCACTGACAGGTTTCCCCATTCTTACACAATGCAGAGGAGGAAGTGTTACTCAATGAACTAAGATTTTGCTGGATGAAGTACTGGATAATGTTTCAGTCAGACTTCCCACCCTGCATAATCCCTCCTGCCCTTCTGCCGCTGTCTAGAGAAGAAAGACAGCACTCCTGCCCCACAAGTGGGGAAACCTCCTTGTCCCACTGCCAGTGCTCCTCCAGGATGCTGCCACAGAACCCAGGTCCAGTTCTGCACACCTGCCACTACCCCCAGTTGCCCCACAGCCCTGCAGGCATGGGTACTTGCCATGCTTCCCTCTGGCAGGTCGTTGCCTTGACCTCTAAACAATGAAATTCTATGTAAAGAATGAAGGGATTAAAAAAAAAAGAAAAAAGAAAAGAAAAAACTATGTGATGGTTGGGATTAAAGCAAAGAAAAATTACAGGAGCACAGAATACAAAGGGGGTTAAAAAAGGAAAGAGAGAAAAAGAGATGGGAGACTTGAACAGCACTGAATATTTGAATTCCTTTTGTTTGAGAGGTTGTTTGGGGTTTTTTTAAATGCTTGGAAATGTAGAGGGCTTTCTTTTTTTCATAAAGGTGTTATATATACATTTTTCCAATTAGAAGTATCCCCTTTATATATTTAGCACTGTCTAGAGGAGACTCGGAAGATAAGGCTTCTGAGGAATGCTGCAGGCTAAAGCTAGGTTCTCCAAACTGGCTTTTGTTGCACCAATGTGAATCACTTAATAATTCATATTTCAGAATACATTAATGCAAATGATAATTTTAGCTTGCTACTGAATTTTTAAATATGCACTACAAGCAATTTATGTTTCTGTTCATTTTCCCAGGTAAAACTGTTTAGACGTTTTTAACATATGCTTGGTTTCATTCATCATATATCATTCCATTGTTTTAATTTGGGGTAATTAAAAATTAGGAACATCACAAATAATACATGGAGCCCTGTGTTCATGGAAAAATAACATGGAACTGATACTCAGTCTTCCAATTTGAATGAAAGACATTTTTCAGTGATGTTGCAGTAACAAATAGCAGTGCCTTGTGTTTCTGCAGACAATCTATACCTAAAAGTAATTACTGTGATTAATCTGTATCTATCTTTTTCTTTAAATTAGTAGCTTTTTCTGGAATTTTTTTGTTTAGATTTACAAGGAATATTTGGTGTAGGAAGGACAAGCCTGTTGTTCCTCTCCTACTGGGCTGGCTAGTTAATTAGAATACTCAAAATCGGAGGTTAGGTTTTTTTTGTTTGTTTGTTTCTGGAAACTAATTGTCAGCTTTGACCCCACATTTCAGAGACATGCTGGGAGCTCAAGTGCAAGCTGTGAGACCCAAAGACCCTGAGCTGGGCTTTGCCCAAGGAAAGGCAAGCAGCTCTGTGAGTCTTGCATTGCCCCTCACGCCTCCAAGGTCCCCATGGAAGCCAGTCCTGCCTGCCCAAGTGAAAGTAGTCCAGCAATGATCCACTTGATAGGGATATATTTAAAGCAGCTGTTGGAGACAGGAGGCACAGCATCCTGCAGTATCTTTTTATTCCATGAACCATGAAGTGCATGTGCCCTCTGTGACTTGTTGTGAAGAAATAAAATGTCTATAGAGAAGGCCAAGGAAAGAGGAAGACATCCTCAGACCCAGGTGTTCCTTCTCTCTTCCTCACATTTCTGACTGTGGCTCTCCAGCTCCAGCACATCTGTGAGGATGTTAGTTTGGCTCCTGCAGTGTTCAAGGGGTCATGTAACTTCTCTCCCATTCAACCACACCTGTAATGAAGGACAAGAAAGAGGCTTCCACATCCTCTTGTCCACCTCTGGGGAAGATGCACCACTACCTCACCCTCACACTTTTCCCTCCTAGCAAGGGAAATAAAAATTGCTGCCTTCCATCCCTTTTCAGAACAGCAAAGCCATCTCTTGCCACCAATAGTGTCAGACAGCATTCCACAAACACCTACTAGTCCCTGGCTTCCACTTGGCTGCTGTGACTGCTCAATTGTGATAAAATGGTAGCATTTTCTAGATATGAGATCTACAGACAGATATGCTGGACATATCCCAGAGCTCCCATATGCAAATCTCATCCTATACTTAATCAAATATCATCCATCTGGGGGGAAGGAAAAGAAAAAAATGGAGGTGCTATTAGAAAAGAAATGGTAATGAGAAGAAAAGAGATATTAAGGAATGAAAACAATTTGTTATAAATTAATATTACAACCTGGGGATATAAATATGTCTGGTTATTGGAACACACATTCTCCCCCCTAAACCATTCCTAGAAGCATAAAACTTCCCACGACATGCTGTATTGGTCAATGTATCTCTGTAAGAAGGTGCTTTGTATCTCAGAGGTAGCATAAGAGCCATTAGATGTGGGAGTTGCTATGGTAACTGCTCTTTTTTTTTAATTGAATAGCATAGTAAGTAGTCTTGTAAAACCCACCAACCCGTAACTTGCTGGTGCCCTGAGGCAGCATTAATGCAAGCACCTTTTCTTTGTCTTATTTCCTTCCTAGAGAGATCCAGGTATCTCAGCATAAGCTACATCCTTGCAAGGGTGGTAACTGTGCCGGCAGAGTATGTTCTGATGCCTCTTATTAAAGGGATGGTAAACAGGTCAGGTAAGATATACCGGTTTTATTCCTGGTCGCTTTATATAGCATGGGGTTGGGTGGACAGAAGACTCTCCCCTTCTTTTCCAGCTGAGATGGGTAGCCAAAAATCTCTTGCTAATGTGCCATCATTCAGTTCTTTCACACACTGCACCCCCACCCCACTCACCCCAAGCTAGGGTACTGTATTGCAGCCAGTTAGTGAACCATCCAGACAAAGCCTTCCAGTACACCATCCATTTGGATGAGATGGCTTTTGTTTGATGTAAGATTTACTGTTTTTCTGTTGACAAATGTCAAGTGGATATGTGTCAGGTGTGACTCTTTCTAAATCTTCAAGACTTTCTGCTTTTATAGTACTTTTCAGAAGATCAGTGATCTACTTGTCTGCTGAGCCGCGTCAGCTGCCTGGATTTTGGATCCTGCCAGTTCTTGGCTCTGTGAACTTAAAAGTTCACATTTTAAGTCAGTAGCCGAGTATTTTTATAAGTACAAGAATACTTGCACTTCTCCAAGCAGGGAAGCTGCCTCTCTGGTTGAACACTTGTTTAATTCAGTCAAACACATATATTGCTCAGCATCAGCTCCAGAATTCCCCTTGCCACTGTTAATAGGCATGCCTGGTCACAGGTTTGCTGTGGAATGCTGTGCATGGGGCTATCTCTCCAGTTTCATTGTCTTCAGCACTTGCAGCTTTCTCCTGGAGTCACCATCAGGTTGTATTTGACCTGAATGAAGAATGTTCATATACCACCATCCTTCCCCTCCCAGCCCAGCCCCTTGGCCTCAGTACAGTTGTCATATTGTTGATGGTGTTCAGGCAGGTGCTGCCCCTGGCTGACCAGGAGAGCTCCTGCATGAACTTGGGATTGCTGACATTTCTCTCTTTCTTCCCTGTATTTTTATGTTTGTAATTCCCCATGACCAGTCATCCCTAGGCTATTCCGTGCAAGCCCAGTGAATGGACAACTTCATCCTGATGAAAAAGAAATAACTGTCTGTATTGCCAAAGGAATCACTAACCATAAGGCTTCTTTTGTTTGGAATTTTTATTTATATGTTGTCTGGAGCAAAATCCACAGCTGAGATCTTGGTAATCCCCATTCAGGTGCTGCCAAACAAGGGTGGCACAGATATTTGAGATAAGCATTTTTACCTTAAACGTTTCCTGGGTGTTTAAAAGTTCTGCTTTGAATATTGAATGTTTTCAATTTTGGCAGGGCTCTAGCTGATTAGATCCAAAACTATGGGTTATTGTACCTAAGTCTACCAAGAAGCTCTCAAAGTACCTAGCACATAATTCTACCCACATAATTCTGCTTTCTTCTAAAGTGCTGTTGAGGGAGTGGGCACTCTCCCACCTTCAGGCTGTATCCCAGGTGGGACATGGCAACCCCATAATTCTCCCAGCAGTTTTTCCACTGTGGAAAAAACAATTCAGGATTTATTGGGTTAGACTTTTCTTCAAGGCCCTTGTCTGTGTATTTTTGTCAGTGGCATTTTGATGTCAAGTAAGAATAGGTTAGCCAGAAATGCTGCCAAATACAAATCTCAGCTTCAGGCCGTAAAGCTGTAAACTTTGGATACCTTAGAGCTAGAAGCTGAGCCATATTGTCAGAGCCCATGATGTATTTATTAACCAAAAACTAGAGAATTTATACTGCTTCAGAGAACTGAAGTGAACTTCTGGTGGCATGTAAGCCTGGTGTGGCTCTGCCTTTTGAGAAGTTAATTTCCCCCTAGCAGGAAGTTATGGCCTTTAATCAAAGGTTTGTGAAAAGTGACTCATTTTGCTAGGTCTGCAAAGGTTTCTAATTTATGTCGATATTTTTGGTCCTATCTAGAAAATGTCCCTTATTGGAAAAGACAGATTAAAGAAATAGATAAAAAAAGAGGAGAGAATGCTTGATGTGCACTTAAGGTGCCCGGATTTGTTGAAATATGAGCTTGGAAAGTCTGAGTGATCTTCACATTCAGATCACAGCTTCACTGTAAAGGAAAGGTCACTTTTGCTTGTGTTCTGGGGCAGCTATTTCTCTTTTGTCCCCTTGGTAAGATCTCTCCTTTTGTATTATTATGGATGTACCTTGGTTTTGAAATTTTCCTTTTTTCTCTTTTTTTTTTTTTCTTTTTGGACAGAGAACCGATATTTCATCTTTTAAAAGATTTACAAGAAAAAAGAAATAATATATGCACCAGTGTGGAAAAGCATGTCTCTGTTCATACCTTTGCATTTTACAGGAAAATATGTCATTCCTTTCAGATCCATGAATTAAGATGCACTATTTTTTGCTGAAGGCTATTTTAAATTAGGCTAATAAATTGCTGCTCTCTGCCTTGCGTGATAATGCATTACATTATCTACTGATGTACACGTATTGTTTGACTCTAATGGTGTGGAAATTAAATGTTAGACATGGGCCAGATGTTCCTATAGATGAATATGAAGTATGACTCTGTCGTAGCTGAGTCTCAATGGGACAGAAGGTAGATGGTGAGGTTTTCTGAACAACAGCAACAAAAAATCTTAAGTGGGTCACTTGCATCCACACCCAAGATCCAACCCAAACACTGAGCTGTTAAGCAGCATTATCAACCTGAGCTCTGCTATTATTCCTCAGCCAGAGCTAGTGCCTTTCTTACTTCAAATGCCTCAATGCTTATAAAGCCACAAAGAATGGCTCATAGAGATGGTAAGTGTTTGCTGTCCTTGTCAGACTGACAGACACAGCTTGGGGTGCATCCCTGGCTCCTGCAAACATTTTGAAGCTCTCCCTCTGCCCTTCCCCCTCTCCTTGTGTATTTTCATACATTGGCTGAGGGGGCAAACAGATGTACATTACAGTGAATATTAATGAAGGTCCCCCACTGGCATCTCCCCTCTGGAAAAGGCAGGGGGAGAACAGTTTACAATCTCGCTCGAAGGGCTAAATTACCCAGTGACTCATAATCTAAGTACCAGCAGAATGCTGCTGAACATGGCTATTTAGGATATTTGATAATGATGGACAGAGGCATTTTCAAGATTGGTAATAAAACAGCTTTGCTTTAGGAATGCTCTGATTCACTACACCTAAAAAATAATAATCCTAACTATGAGATTAACTGCATGTTTATATTTGTGTGTGTGCATGTGCATGTATTTTCATATTGTGTGTGAGGTGGGAAGGAAGGACAATTTTTTGCTTTATCAGTAGAGGTCTCTAAGTAAACCAGAAAGACTTCTGGAAGCACCAAGTTAGTAATTACATGGATTCCCTATCACTAAAAGCAAGAGATCGACTTTCTTTTCTTTTTGCTAGCCCTGCTTGCAGGAATGGCCCCCTTTTGACCACTGAACTCAGTGCAACTCTGTACTGAGAATTTTTTAACACTGACCCAGCATGCAGATGGCCCTGGACTGGCACTGGAGGGAGGGTTGTGAACTGCAAGATGAGTGTGGGAATGAAGAGTGGCATGCGGGAACAGAAAACAGCTTTGCAGCCAGGGGAAGGGCTTGTATAACTGCTCTTGGAAAAAGGTGCCATGAGGTGCTCTGTAGAGTGAAGCAAGATGAAGGAGAGCTGGCCGTGGCCACAGCACTGCATCGCTGCTGAATGGGCAGTGATCCTCAGCTGTGTCATATGCAAGAGGGTAGGTCATTTCTGAGACAGAGGGCACATGTGGTTTGAGAGTTATGAGCTGCTACTTTGTCCTCACCCAGCTGCTGTCAGATTCTGCAAAGATTTTGGGTACAAGCTTGTATTTGTTTGCCCAAGCCCATTGTAAGGAATTAAGTTATTCTCCCTGCTGAATGTGGCGGTTACCCCCCAAAAGCATCAGGACCTGGCAGCAAGCTCCATGCCATCCGTATCTATGCCTACCACAGCTCTGTGAGCAGTGTGGTGTGATTGAGGGAAGATGGGCATAGGGTGTATTCTGCTGCAGCCCACAGGCATCAATGCCTGTGTCATTGCTGTCAGAATCATCAAAGGGACCTCACCGTGAACAAGCCAAAGTCCCTATCAGAGGTGATGTCACAGCACTGACCCCAGGTGAAAGCCAGTATCAGGTCTTCAGTGTGTCATTTGTAGAAAGCAAGGCTCATTCCCCTTTGAGCTGGAGTGTTTCCTGGGCCTCTTCAGTGGCAGGCACCATCAGATATGCTGGAGAATGTTTTCATCACAGCTAACAGAGGGCTATCCAGATTGCTCGTAACTGTTTTTAGCACAGTAAACACGCACACCAAGTGCCTGGGGAAAGGAAAAAAAAAGAAAAAGCCTGTCCTTGCAGTAACTGATCATTTTTAATTAATTCTCAATCTATCAATCTAGTTACTGAGTGAGAGGGAGAGAACCAGCTCTGAATGATTTAGGATGTGGGTGATCTGAGATGGCTGCTAACTCTGTGACCCTGTGCAAAGGCCCAACCCAGCCAAGGCACTCCTGCTGCCAGTATGAGGACAAGGTGTAAGGGCAGGATAGTCCCATCAGCCTGGCCTCCATCATACAGCTCATGAGCCAGCAGAGTCTGTCAGAGCCTGGAGTGGCTTTCTGTCCCTGCTTCACTGAGCTCCCATGGAAAGCAGGGTTTGTGGCAGTTGGATGTCTTAGATCAGCACCATGAGAAGCACAAGCACTTCTGCCCATGCTGCTGCAATGCCAGCTTCCTCCCCAGTCAGACAGAGCCCAGCATGGCTCAGGAGTACTGGGTGCCATGGCAGATGGGTGCCATTTGGGATGGGACCAGAGCTTGGGTTGTTCCTCCTGGGCACCCTGCACCCTTGACATCTGCAGTCCCATTCCTCCATGAATGGGGGATAGAGTGAGGGGGGAATGAGTTACCAATTTGTTTCTGGGCTCGAGGATTAACCCTTTCTAATGAAACTGGTCCAAAGTACTTCAAAATGTGAAGGTAGAGAAGGTTCATCTCATGAAATGCAATATTGACTGTCTTCACATCTTTTCTCTCTCGAAGTCAATGTTAGCTGTGTTGTTCATGAATGAAGAAAGAAAAAGAAATATAACAACAGTTGCCAGTTTTGATACCAGTTTTGGGTCTGAGTGGAGGCGGGTGGGGGAGAGAATGGCATGTGTTCATCTGTGTTTCAAGAACAATGAGCCTCAAACCTGAAATTATTTACTATTTGAAAATAATGATCAGATAGAGCCAATTTAGCTTATTGTATAGTCCCCAGCATCTGAGCCATAGCCCTGTTTGAGCAGGGGGGTTGGACAAGATGACCTCCAGAGGTCCCTGCCAACCTCAACCCTTCTCTGATTCTGTGATCTCAAAGATGTTACAAAAAGTGAATAAATTATGCCTCTGATACCCTGTATTATTAAGAAGTGTGCTGTTGCAATAGGGAACTGAGGCACGGAGTCATGTACCTAGATGTACAGTGGTTTGGTTGGTGTGCTGAGAAGCATTAACAGAACAATTTAATGTGCAGCCTTGTTGCTTTAAACAAGCAGCCAAAGATTGTCATGTGGCCTTTGGCACTTGTGGACAAAATAAGGGTAGAGGCAGCTCAATCTGATCTATGAAAGTGCATGCAATAGCCTTGATTACCTATTGAGACACCTTAGTCCAACAGAACAAGTTTCTTATCCATCTCATAACACCTCCCTTGTTTTTAATACAGCGTGTGCCTTATGTATTAACTGTTTTTCTTGCAACTCACATTGCAAGGTCTGTAGCTCCTTAATACACCGCAAGAAACCATCAGGTTTTCCACACTCACACAGTAGCATGTATTTTGGCAACAGCACCTTCCATTGACTGCAGTGGAAGAAAATTTCATCAATTCTTAATTCAGTGGGAATTACTAAATTAAAAATTCTTAAAGTATCTGGATTCAGAAAAATCCAAGACTTGATTCTGCATCTATCAACTGAATGGGCATATTCCTGTTGTACTCTGTGGGACCAAGACTAACCCCTAGTTAAAGGAGCTTTAGACTAAATATAAGCAGTATTTAGTGTGTGTGTAGGAACCAACCACCTAAACCTTTTTCTTTTCTTATAAAGGTGAGTTGTTGTCATTCTGGAAACCCTCAGTTTTTTATAGGTCTCTACGTGCAACCTTCCCTGAGGGAGATGGGTGGGTTTTTTCTACATATTTGCCTCATAATTCTACATCTTTTCTAGTTGCAGAAGTTAAAGTGCTGTGATCACTGTGCTTTGTTTTAATGATTTCTTACAGCTCAAAGGAACTCCCATGGCAGCCAGGCAGTAATAGAAAGTGAATGTCAGGTGTTTTCTACCTGTTCACCTGAAGAAGGTGCCCAATGATCCTGCACAGAAAGTTCTCTCCTATCTGTGACAAGTTTGTGATGGGCTTGCCTTCTTCTGAATGGCATGTCGTCCACTTTGAAGAATTTTCTCCTTTATGTCTCTGTTTTCATGGTCTCTGCAAAAACTTTCATGGAAATTCTTGAATGAGAGCTTGTCTTTCCTTTGTTTTTGTGTTGTGGACGTGTGGCCAAGGAAAATTGAGCCAAAGTCTCCCGACTCACACAGGCCACCTTGGCAACCAACATCCAATCCAAACTGCTACTATACATAGCTGAGCACATTTCAACTGGTGGCCTGACTGACCACTGCTCACACAGGCCAGCCAGCCCCCTCATTGCTATAAGAGCTTCAGTTGGAACCATTACTCAAAAATAACTTGACCAGTTCCATCAATACAGGAAGCCGAGGCCAAGAAGACTTTGTAAGAAAAGCCATTGTGACTCCAAATGAAAAACCTACTTTGGCTTTTCCCTTTGCTCTTTAATTTCCACTGCAGATTCACGTCCTGTTGAGTCATGACATATGCACATACATATATGAAATAATTTGCCTCTCTGCTCTTCCCCTATTACAGCTTCTTCCTCACCCCCACACCTCGGTGTTGTTTCTAGACCTTATTCACCAAAACTGTCTAAGAAAAAAGGAAGGAAAGGGAAGAAAAGGAAAGGGAAAGGGAAAAGGAAAAGGAAAGGGAAAAATTCTTCCAGTGGCCGCAAGGCCGTTATGACAGTACAAGCATTTAGTGTGGATTTGACCTGCAGCTTCATTCTAGGACTATGAGCCTGAGCTCTGACTGATGATGTGAGCAATCTCTCTGCCACACTAAGCTAATCACAACAAGGCAGCTGGAAGTGTCAGTGTATGATGGACAAATACTAAATGGCAAAACAGATGTCTTTATTTTACACTGTGAGTCTACCAGGTATTGCTTGCTAGTGATGAAACCTCTGCAAACACATCCCTGCAGATATCTTGACTATTACCTCAGTTCAGAGCTGCTAAGTGAAATGCCAAACAGTAGATTTCTCTTTGCACAAATGTTTTTTTTTTAAAAAGTTGAGGTTAAACTGTTCAAGAGTAAAGTGCTTCAGATTGGTCTCTTGGCCCTAAGTGTTGGAATTTTGTCCCAGTGAAAGTGACTTTGACGAAATGCTTCCAACCACCCTCATCCTGCACCACAGGGAGGGCAGCCTACACAAATAAATAATGGTTGCACCTAAGGGAGAAATTTCAGTTAGCTAGCATAAGAGATGCCACCAGAGAGATCTTTGCTTGTTCTGTAAAGCATGAGGGCCTACTTCTGTTCAAGGAAATAAACAGAACTTGCCTGCAAGCTTATCCTCCTACAGTGCTAAAATATTTGCTTCCTGTACTTGTTAGTCTCTATATTTTTGACTACACGCCATGCCTCTGCTGCCTGCTGCTCTCTTCTCCCTTCCCCAATGGTTCTCTTTTCTTCCAGCTTCTCTTTTCACTACTGCCTTCTCTCATTTCTTTTCCTTTTGGTCAACATCCCATCATGTACCATCATGTTTTATTCTCTCTCTACCCTATAGACTCCAGCTAGTACTTGTAAACTCCCCTGGCAGTTGTCCTGCAGCACTGTTTCCATACTGGCCCTTCCTTCACTCTTTGCCCAAAGCCAATTATGGACACTTGTTTGCATATGCATAAGGTACAGGCACATTCTTTTTTAAAGATCTTATCCCACAGCTATGTCAAGTTTCCTAACACCATTTCATCATTTAAAATGCTTCATTCTTCACAGATGAAGTGAGAGCCTGCTGGCTGCTTACAGTGACTGATAAAATGGCAACCACGAGAAGTCTTAACTATAAAATTAATCTGTGTGGTCTGATTCATGACCCTGACAAAACATCCTTCCATGCAATAATCTTCATCTTCAGTCTACCATTCATATAGCCATAAAGAAATGACAGATTTTTGTTACCTAACAGCACCCTTTTCTGAGAGATATATAAGGAAACTTAAATAACAGGCCTCTCTGGGAAGCATATGGTACAGCAGCAGAAAATTGTGACTCTAGCAGTGGGACTCTGTCATGGTAACCTCACCCAACATGGAGAATACTGTGTCTTCTCCTAGTTGGCTTGTGCTTTCAACCTCATTTAAAGAGACAATAATTTGCTCATTAATTGTTTCAGTGGAGAAATCTTACTCACTGCGAAAAGAGATCCCATTCCCAGGGCAGGACTGGACCTCAAATGCCTCCTGAGGCTCTGCTGAGGCTCTACTATTACAGGAGTGTGGATGGTTCCCTAGTTCATCTCAGGCTCAGAGAAAACCTGTGATCACTTTTTGTCAGATCCTGTTGCTTAAACACAAACTCAGACACTCGGCTGGTTTTGCTTGTACAGCAGCAGCCAGCATCTTCTTCTGCAGCCTCTTACATCTCTATTATTGGTGCTCCCATTCTTCCAGTGGGGAGAACTGGCATCAGGAAGCTCAAGGGGGACTGTGAGGAGAAGAAAAAGCAATTCCTCAGATACTGTAGGGATGTTGAGTCGTCTCTTTGGGTCTATGTCTGCCCACTGCACACATGTGGATCTGTGGAGAAGGGCTCACAAATCAACCCCTTCTCAGGTGCTTTTCAGAAAAAGCCACACTTGGACAACCAGTGTAAGATGAGGCAGCCAACCCATCCAACGTGCACCAAGCCACACACATGGGAGTGCCAGGCAAACTGTTCAGTATGGGATATTAGTGGTGATGAGACAGATGTATGTAAACATTAGTGGCCACACAGGTCCCAGTTTCTACCCTGAAGATCTTCCCTTTGAACATCCTGCTCTTAAGTTCTCAGAACTTTACCAAAATTAATTGTTGAAACTAAATTATTAAACTGAGTATTTTTCTTTTCCTTGTTATCCATCCAAAGCTAAGGAATTGGGAGAAGTCCAACCAAAATATTTCAGTCTTTGTTTTTTTCTTGAGATTGAAATCAAGGAAAATTATTTGGTTGGAAAAAGAAAAAGCATACAGCTGTCATCAAGATGCCCTAACACTATGCTACTTGAAAGTGAGTATCTACTTCCAGGATATTACTGTGCATATGCCTGTTTGCCATTTTAGTGGACATTTTTCTCAAATGTGGTGAATTATATATATATGTGTGTGTGTGCATATATATATACATACATATATATATATAAATGAAAATCGCCATATGTCCATGTCTGGAGAAGACTTTTTGAAGCTTAGCAACTGAAATATCTGAAGAATCTCATTTTCAAACCCTTCCAGTGAGGATACTTCATCCTTTCATGCCTTGAGACCAAATTATGTGGTCGTGCTATCAAGTGACTTGGCATGTTCCAGGCAGCAGTACAACCTAGTCCTTTCTTGCAGTGGTTGAAGGATAGTGTGTTACTGTCACTGAACTACAAAGCCAGAAGATTTTCTGTTTTAATTCCCATTTCTCCAACTGGTCATGCCCAGGAAAAAAAGGAGTGAATGGGATGAGGTAGAGTTTTGGGCAAATGTTGAGCAAGAGAGATCATCTCAACCATAATTTCATTATTTTCTCATTTTTAACCTGTTTGATTCTGGCATCTTTGTATTCTTTCCATATGATGCAATTATATGCTATCCATTTAAAATATCCTTTTTATTTACAGGCAAGCATAATAGTAAAATAAATAGATCATTTTCCTTGCAGTGTAGCTGCATAAAAGGTTTATGAAATTGTCTGTGACAGTTCCTTGACAAGGAAAACCAGAGATATTACTATAGTAACATTCAAAGGTGATTGCAATGAAAATTAAATAATTCAAACTGAGGCAATATTTACTCACATAATATGAGTCACTTGAATTGTGAATTCCTGACAGTGGTGAAGAAGGTGAAAATTGTCAAGGAAGAGTGACAATTTGTCCTCACTCCATACTGTAGAATCCAAAGATTTTCACTGTCAGCCAAGGAAAGAACAATAACGTAGAAGTTGAACATATATTCCTCTTTAGCAGACTAACAGTGGCCAAGTTTGCTTTCACATAGGCTTTGGATTGCCTCTTGATTTCTGTACAAGCATCTGTTTATAGCAGTGCTATATCTGCACATAGAGGGACTCAGTGCCCTTTGGATCAGGCTGTGAATATGAAAGACAACACTGAGATCTTCATGACAGATTAGAAATATTCAGAAAGAATCTGAGAGCAGATTTTGGCCTGCGCAAGAGCATGACATCAAATGTGGTCATTCCTGCTCTGCCCTCTGAAAAGTATATCTAATAATAAAAATAAATGTAAGGCCTCTGTGCTGCTGAAGACCTCTGAGCTCTGAAGTAGCTAAAACCAAAGAGCCAAATTCTGTTCTTCCTGTGCAGCTCCATTGATGTGCCAGGTTTACAGAGTCTGACATCAGGAGATTAGCACAGTGCAGGTGGGATGCAAAACACCACAAAAAGACAAGGTGATGATTTTTCCATATAGAAAGACTGATGAGAGAGAGGCTCCTGCTCTGAATGATTTCACTTTAGATGACAGGCAAAGAAACAAATTGAATAGAAGACTGTGCATATCTCTCTAACATGGTGTAGCAGTCTGCCTTGATACAATGGCAGCTGTGAGTTTGGGGAGATACTCCTTGGAACTGTAAAGACATAGGGAAAATGCAGCCACAGACACAGACATATCAGACACAGAAGCCTATGTCTCTCTGCCCCTAATTTATGCTACATTTACTCAAAAGTGGGAAAAACACACTCCAGATTTTATAAACAGTGAAACAAATTGTACCTTAGAATAGGTGTCTTGCCCCGTAAAACAAGGAATGGTGCTGATATAAAGTTGATTTGCCCAACTTCCATTCTCAGCCTACCAGAGTCTGAATGTAGAAGAGGCAACTCCACAGGCAGCTAATTGCCTTGGTGGAGGGGAATGGAATGCATCCAAGGGCATGAGGTTGTGGGACAGAGGAGAAGGACAAGACAAAGGCAAGGGAAATAGTTTAGCTTTACCCCCTAAATTCCAATCCTCTCCTTTAAGAAAAAAAAATCACCTTGACTGCCAGTTTAGCCAGCTCTAAAGTAGGAAAGTTCAAAGATATTGTGCTTTTATTGCCAAAATTTTAATTAGTGTGTGGGTAAACAGGAACTTTGAAGTTGTCTACACAGCAATTTTCATATGCCCTCTTGACTTGAAGAGACCAAAGACTCTAGCAATATTCAAAGCTACCCTCTGCACATGTGTAAATGATTTCACAAAGTGAAAATGTGGTGATTTAGGTCTTTTTAAGGATGCGCATGCTAATTCTGAAAAGAGACCTTCCATTCAGACCTTCAGGTCTCCAAAGAATAGCTGCAAAGTCAGGTTCCCAGAAGTGCTGAGACCTACAGACCCAGTACAGACCACTGTGTCTTAGTTTGCCCTGAGAAGCTCTGACCAATAAAATATTGTAAGCAATAAAATCCTCCAGTCTGTAGAAAAATCAGATAGTGTTCATTTCCATGAAAATTCCTGCTTTGGTTGAGCTACTTTTGACTTACAGTGAGAGATGAATTTGACCTGCTCTCTCTTTCTCATCTGCTGGGCTGCAGCTGTGCCCTCTAGCACTGTATATGTATTCCAAGCTCATCTAGATGTTGAAACAAAAGCACAAATTAGATGACAATCTTCCATTCTTTCTGTGTGCTGCCAATACCTGTTTGTCACTATAATGGTATTAATCATCTTTTATTTATAGCAGAACATTGGAAGCTTCCATTTTTCCCTTTTGATTTATTTGTAGGACAACAGGTGCACAACTTAAGCAGGTGTATAGATGTGTGCATATGTTGTGAGTTTGCTGATAGCCACAAAACATCTTTAGTAAATTATTACTTGTATCAAAGCTGCCATTATTTTTATTTCATGCCTAAACTTAATTCCACAGCTGTTAGCTCCCACAGTCCATTAGCTGCTTTGTGTTGCAACTGCAGGAATGCAACTCAGAGGTGCAAGACCTCTTCTCTCTCCCTCCAAAAACCCACACAAACAAACAGTCCCTAAACCATACACTGCTTCCAATTTCTTCTGATACTTGGGAGAGGTACTGAAAATATATCAACAGTTTCCATTAGCAACTGCCGCAGAATAGCATGTTACCAGTTCAACAGCTGACATGAAATGCCTTTCCATATGTAAAGCTGTGCCTTAAACACACAAGGGACACTAAGAAAAAAACTTTGTACTTTCTTTTTCTTTTGTCTAACGGTAAATGGGTAGTGAAGAAGTGCTGGATGCTTTAAAGAAATGCAGTTATAATTTTGGATCCAAGCTGTGAGAACACTCATTGGAGACAACTGTTCTCCCATGGGCTAGCCTTGAATAAACAATCACAGCTCTGTGTGATATTAGTTCTTAACCAAATTCTAGCATTGAGCTGTTGCCTCGCCATGGTTACTTGCCTTTTAAATCAATGTTTCTTTTCCTTCCTTTTTGCCAAGATTCTTGCTTGTTTGGCAGTGGCTCATTCTCATTTGAACTTTTGCCCCATTTTAATCTCCACCAAATTTTTACTCTAAAAGAACCTTTTCACTGATATCTCTTTGTTGTCCTGAACTTCTTTTCTGTGTGTGAGAACTTACTTGGGAACATGGCTTACGGGAAAGAGCCCAAAGTGACTGTCTTCTTCTGAGTATCCAGCATCTGGCAGGCATCTGTGAGATTAGAAAACAAAGCCACAACAGCACAAGACAGTAGCCACTTCCAAAAAAAAATTAAATAGCAAAGAAGGGCACACACAAACTAGCAGGTCATTCACTTGGAAATTTATTTGTGCTTGTCAGCTCCTGAGCTTGCCTCACTTGAATTCATCTGATGATAACACCAAAGATAACCCATGTAAGAGCATCATTCTGACACACAGGGGTCCAGCACAGAATCCCTCACTTGTATTGTGCCTCTGGAGCTGGCAGAGCACTGGGGTCCCACGGATTGTATTAGAGCCCTGAGGAAGTGAAACATGTCTGATTGCTTTGAGACAATTCTCTGGGCAACCTGAAAGAAACCAACAGCATCTATAAAAAAGCTAAAATTCCTCCTATACAAGGAGAATATATCATCTTGAAATATCTTGACTATTTTTTTGTTTTCTTTTGTGGAGATTCTGAAATGCAAAAATCAATGAGGACTTGCTGAAGGCTCTCTCCACAATATTTCTAGCCACCTAGTTGACAAATGTTATTCTCCTTGCTGAAAAAGAAAAAAACAGTCTTGTCTTAGTTGCTCATTCAGTTTCCTATTCCTCAGAAAATGTCACTGTATGGTGGCCTAAAAGAAAAGCAAGTATGTGTGTATAATATGCATGTGCATGTGTGGATACACCATATATATGTACAAAACTACAGCAAAATAATTTCTTACTAGTATTTAGGTTTTGTAAAATCCATTTTCTTACCAGATGCATAACTGCTAAATTTCTGGAGTTAATGAAAGCACAGTTATACAATTTAGACATTTCTCATCTTTGGCTGTATCATTTTTGGCTGAGTTTTTAGCATAAAGTAAAGTGTAGTTCAAGCCTCTAGACAACAGACCCCTTTGGTGTGCTGTATGTAAAATGAATCAGAGCTGGTGTGTGCATCAGCTGTTCTGACTGACAAACCAGTGGCCAATGTTTACTCATCTATATTCACAAATTAATAAAGAGTTGTGTTCATAGACTGATAAATACCTAAGACCAACTTTTCACCATTTAAAATCTTCTTACTGACATTTCAATGTAGGAAAACCAGCAAGTTACCTCTTTCTTTCAAAACATAATCTTACCAATATTGTATATGTTGGAAGATTTTAAATTAAATCAATTAAAAGTCTATCCATGCTCACTTTTATTTATTAACTTATAGAGAGCAGTTTTCTTCACAATAGCAAAATCAATACTCGGAAATAAAATTTCTAACAAGAATTTCTTTTCTCATAAAATTTTATTGGCAATTTAATTTTTCATCTATATTGAAGTGGTAAAATGTAAACAACAATGCTCTTTTTTAATAGTAAAAAGTCTTTATTTACTTTAGAACCCTATCAGGAGGTAGTTTTTCAGCTGAGTTCAACCATTTTCTACATCCTTGATATCTCTTCATTTGCACAGAATCCCGGCTGACAGAAAAATCACTAGCTAATTGACTAGAGCATGCTTTATATGCTAGTATTGGTTACAGTCTGCTTTGCAGCCTCCTTGTATCTGAGTTCAAGTGGGCAAAAGTGCCCCTCCAAACTCAGTAGTCACCTGCACGGAATCCAGCTGTTACCTTGGGCAATTTACCTCTTAATGCTTAATGTTTTCCCATTGCATAGGTACAACAGCAAATCATTGGGCACAGAGGGGAAACAATAGGGCACAATGTGTCACTCAGTCCAAGCTGGGAACGCTGACATCTCTATGAGAAAGACAAGGGTCCTGTCTGGTCCCTTCCCATAAGAGAGAAGGAGACAGAGGGAAGGCCATTCCAAGCCTTGCATATGGTTTGGCCTCACAGCAGTAATGCTTTGCTTCATTCTAGGCTTTCCTATCTGATGATTTAATAATTATTTGTATAGTTTGAGTCACTGGAAGATGCCAAGGTGAACACAAATATTATGCCAACATCATGGTAGGGAAGTGGGCATGCAGCCAAATTAGGTAACTTCAGTTCAAGACTCACACTGAGACCTACACCTAATACAGCTCCTGCTGCATTTCTTATGCTAAAACTGGTCTTTCTGGTGAATGGAAGCCTCCTTCTATAGCAGGCTACTGTGTGGTGAGCAACACCAGAACAAAACAGTGCCTTGCAGAAGTGCAGATGGGAGCACACACACAGCCACACACTGTCACCCACTGTGTGGCTCACACCAGGTAGCAATTAGGGCAGAATTTGCACCACAATATACAGGCAATAATCCCAAACTGCTGGCAAGCCCTCTCATCCAGCATCCTAGCTGTTCTGGTATTGTCAGACTCGGACAGCCAGCATTGCTCAGACTTTGGGAAGGGGGCTTTTCCTCATACAATGCTGACTTGAATCTCAGTGTGGAATGTCACTTTTTCACACTGAGTTGTCCCTTGATCTGTGAGTAGTGTCTACAACTTCTACGGGGACCACTTGCAAAGGCCAGTGCGGCTCAGCAGGCTCTTTGTAAATGTGTGGCCACGACACATTCATCAGTAACAATGTGGCCTGTAATCATTTACAATGCCTTTGGGCCTCCGTGTGTTAAAAAAATGCTGCTACACCAAGCCAAGAGGAGAAAAATTTGTGCCGTGGTGGTGGCTTTAAAACTGGGATTGTGAAGCATTATTTGTATCGAGAGATGAAATAACAAGTGGGAAGGATGAGAAAACTTGAATGGAAATAGGCTTAGGGAAACAGAAGTGGAAAGTAATCAATAAATCATAGAATAAAGTAAAGAGAAAGAACCTTTAAAGCGCCCAGCTTAAATGTCAAGAGTATTAGAACAAAAGAGCTCAAAGCAGGAGAATGTGTGAAAGGAGAATATCCTGAAACTCTGACAGAAAGTATATTCACTCTTGAGCATGGCAAAAAAGTACAGGCCGTGAAGGGCAGCAGAGAACAGGGTAAGAAATTAGGAAACTTTGTAAGTTCCTCTTCCCTGTATAGTTTGGACACACAGGATCGATATTATTGTTTCTAGAATATTCTGGGGAGTGAAACTCGAAAAAAACCCTACACCATGACAGCAGAGGAAAAGCTCAGTTTTAAATTTTATAATATGCTGGAAATGTATTACCACCTACGCATTAAGGTATGCCATCAATATTGCAGAGTAATAGTGTCTTGCTTACATTGTACTACACCAAAAAGAAACAGAGCCAGCCAAGGCAGAGCTGTTCTTATATTTATCCCTAGATGAATTCATACAGCTAAAATTTAGGGTTTTTTCTGATGACACTCTTTTAGGTGATGCGCTTAATCACACATAGTTCCTGTCACACATAGCTCTAGGCATATGGGTTTGTCCCACTAAAATCAATGTATATAACCATATGCCTAAAGTTAAGCTGGCATTCAAAATATTTTTCCAAACTGGAGCCTAAGTGCTGGTGGATTGCCTAGTTAGCTATAAATTGTGTGGTTGCACCTGGTTTTGGCTACTGGCTCAAAACCAGATACCTATTTTGTTTGAAGCAAACTTATAATAACTATTTTTCAGTCTATAATCTGTAATACAATAGATTCTTGTGGCATCACATACGTATACACTGTGAAACCTCATTTTCTGTTCACATGAGGTTTTCAGTCAACTGAGCAAAGGCTGCTTATGCTCTCCTCAGCTGAAAACTGTACCAAAAGAAACTACCACACTTTCATGTACGTCGAAGAGCAAAATTTGGGAAGCCCTCATAGAGGCTGCTGGGACACATCTGTCCCAGTGCAAGGCACACAAACCTCTGGTCTTGTGCTTTGGGTGATGGACTTCATCAAGCATGGCAGATATCAGAGCTCCTGCAGCTATTTTGCCACACTGATGGACAGCAGAGCTGGCACTGCCCACTGCCCAGACCTTTTGTTTTGGCCAAGGGCAAAACAGATACCCTTTACATTATGTGTGTGGTCAGGACATGGCTGCAGTAAAAAGTCATTAAAACACACACACACAGGGTATTACTTGTTGTAGGACTAAAGAATCAGCTTAAAACCATGTGGGCCACTCAGGCAGTGGCAAGGGAGAAAAAGTACACAGAATTTGTTGTGAAATATTGCCAGTTCGAATCAGGTAGTGATATTTGATAGGGAAACAGAGAAACTTAGTCCATTTTAAAGAGTCTTCATTAAATTATGTTGCCTTTCTTCTGTATGCACATAAATGACAGTACTGATGTGCAACAGTAATGTCAATAGGGAAACTGAGTGTTAATGCTCGTGCTAATATTGTTGAGCATGCCCCCTATAAAAAGGAGATGTTTCCAAAACCCTGATGGGTCTGACGTGAGCAGAGTGCTGAGTCAGGAGAAAAAAACAACTTACTGCAAGTGCTCATTTGACAGCAAAGGATTTTGTGGTATGCCTCAACAAGACATTTAAAATTTCACTCATAATTTTATGAAATGTCTCTCATTTAAGTTGTCAAAGCCTGACAGGCTTGTTAACAGCATCAAGGGGTGAATGGTCCTTCATCTTCTTGCTCTTGCTCAATTGAATGATCAATGAACAAACTAAAACTGACAGCTGCTGAAAGATACCAAGAATTGAAGGAGATGCAGAAGATGTTTCTACTCCTCCCTGTCTAATTCAGCCTAAAAAAATTGATATTCTGTTCAAAATAATTTGGAAAGGAAGAAAAACAGCAGTTTAAATCCTGGTCTTAAATCCAGCTGTTCTGCCCACTTCAGCAAGGCCACTAGACTGACACGAGGCAAGGCAGCTCACGAGACTGGGGTCCCTTAGTTCTCTTGTGTTTCCAGGGGTCTACTTCCACCTGGAACTAAGGATTTGAGAACCCTCTAAAGGAATAAACAGGAAAGGTTGTCAGAGTGTCCGCAGGATTTACACAGTATCTTGTCAAATTTGACTTAAAGAAGAGCAAACCCAAGTATTTTTATTAAGTATTTTTCTTAAGTAACTATCCTCCATTAAAATGTCAGTATTTGGGGGGGTGACATTAGTTCTCACTTTAACTTAATGTCTTCAGTCCACGTCTAAGTTTTCCTGAATTTTCCAGAAAAAAAAAACTAGTGATGCACAGGAAACACTGTGGTTTTTCACTGCATATCAATACTTGCTGAAAGACAATTTTTACCAGATGTACTTGAAACCTCTCTTTAAGAGTTAAGAAAGGAAGCAAAGCATGTCACATGAATAAATTATCACATAGATTGGCTAAGTGTTGAGCATTAGGTCAACATTATAACAAACCAGGTGAATGACATGCAGACCAAGAATGACTCCAGTCTCAGGATGTGTAACACACTGTGGGGGACACACAAAGTGACATGGGGACTGTCTGCATAGCCTGCTCAGGGACACTTTGTGATCAGCAAGTCAGACATCATTAAACAAATTATTCCTTAGAAGTTATTCAGCTCTCTCCTATCAAGCCATCAAGGTTTATACTGCAGTTGTTGCATACTTGGCCAAACTGGTAAACTTCAATGATGAGGTGACAGACTTGGAGTATTAGGGAAGAAAGACTTGGAGTATTAGGGGAGAACAGTGGATGTGATTTCTCTCACCTTTGGCAGGACTTTCAGCACTATCTCACATAACACCACTTGCATAACATTCAACAAATTGATGAATTACATTGTAAATAAATGGACAGTGGACTGTCCATTTACAGGAAAACTGTAAACTGGAAGAACTGCTGATCTCAAAGGCTTTTGATCTGGCTGGTGTGTCCAGCTGGAGGCCAGTCACTAGTGGTGTACCCCAGGAGATGACACTGGGACCATAGGATAGAGTACATCACCAGCATGTTTGCAGATACTATGAAACTGGGAAAAGTGGTTGCTATACCAGAGTATTTTACCTCCATCCAGAGGGACCTTGACATCCTGAAGAACTAGGCTGACAGTTCTCATGAAGTTAAATACAGGGAAATTCCAAGTCCTGACCCTGGGGAAAAACAGCCTCATGTTGAGGACAAGCTGAGATCAATTAGCTGAAAAATAATTTTGCGACAAGTCACTGGGGATTGTGGTGACCAAGAGCCAGCAATGCACCCTCATGGCAAAGAGGACCAACAACCTCCTGGACTACACGAGGCAGAGCATCACCAACAGGTGGAGGGAGGTAATACTTCCCATCTGCTCAGCACTGGTGTGCTGGGTCCAGTTCTAGGCTTCCCAGTACAAGCAAGATATGGACTTACTGGAGCAGATCCAGTGAAGGACCACAAAGATGATTAAGGGTTTGGAGGATCTGACATATGAGGAGAGACTGAGACTGGGACTGCTGGGACTCTGGGGGATCATACCACTGTGTATAAACAACTGATGGGAACAGCAAAGAAGCTGGAGCCAGACTCTTCTCAGTAGTGTCCAGTGACAGGACGAGAAGCAATAGTTGAAATGCAAAAAATTGAAATGCAGGAAATTCCTTCTAAGCATAAGAAAAACCTTTTCTTACTGTGAGCATGATCAAGCACTGGAATAAGTTGCCAGAGAGGATGTGGAGTTTCCCTCCTTGGAGATATTCAAAACCTCAGTGGACACAGCCCTGAGGACTAGATTTGAGTTTCCCCTGCTCTGAGGAGGGGGTTGGAGCAGATGATCTCTAGAGATCACTTCCCACTTCAGCCATTCTGTGATTCTGTGACAGCCCCATCTTCATCTACACCTTGCAGATATTGGTATACTGAATGTTTGTTACTTTTATTCTAGGGATGGCATATATAATCAGTGTTTTTTACAGAAAATGTGTGAGTTTATTGTCATTTCCTTGACATACAAGCTGAATTTACAGCTCTAATGCCATCCTTATTCTTCCTGTTTCTTACTTCAACTTTGCAGAGTGGTCTCTAATGAATAAAGTCTATAGAGTATCTCACACAATGAGAAAAGGCAAGAACTGATTACCCTTTATTGAGAAAGAGCTATTTTTAAAGCTGCATTTGTTACCTAGTTCTGTTGAGTCAGCATAAAGCCTTTCTTACTCTGTTGTGGAGTACTTTGTGTGCAGTGTGTATACCGTGATGTCCTTTGTAAGCACGCAATATTTGAGGTCTGGTGTTACTATCCCAGGGTTGGCAACTCTGCATGGTGCCACTGTCTCAAGAGAAACTCGGAGATGGAAAGGCACTTTTAGGAGCTGCAGTGTCCTCCTATTTCATAAGGTCAGCCATCCACATCTGGCTATCACCAATAGTGAATATTTCTTTTGGGCCTCTGCCTTCTCCTTCTGTATATAATGCAAAAGAGTAGTTTCCTCCACTGTGTTGTTTTACTACACGCAAATGCTATTTTTAAGTGTAGTGGTAGGTCTCAAATAAAATATATATCTGTTTCCCCTGCAGTTTAGGACTTGGGACAATCCACAGGCTCCCCTTTTAATGCTTTATATCTGATTCAGATGTTCCCCTGAACCAATATCTTTTTCCATGTCCTCCGGGGTGGATCACAGTTGTCTAAAACGGCAGTGTTGCCAAAACCAGGAAACCTCATGTCAATTCTGAAAAACTTGCATGGCTGTTACACAGAGATCTCAGCTACCTCCCAGATAAAAATCTCACTGAACTTCAGACAGAATTTGAAGTAAAATTAACGCGTATGCCTGAGGATAAGAGTGTGGCACAGACAGCAGGGGAGAGGGAAGTGCTCGTAAGAGACTTCAAAATGGAGGGAATTCAGTCTTGCTGACAATAAGGCCTTGAGAAACTCAACCTAAAAATTATTGCGTTGTTGCAAGAATAGATAAAAATCACTTATTCCTACAAAAGCATCACAGGGACATTCCAGCACATTGAAAGCTTTTCTGAAAACATGCCTTCTGTAAAGTTATGGATGAACAGGAAATTTTTTTGCAATTTTACATCACTTTTCCCTACTGTGCTACCTGTTATTTAATGTCATTACACATATACTTATATAAATATAATATAAATAAGTGTATGTGTGCATGCGTGTATGCAAAAATATAACAATATGAGCATATGTTTTTTTATTTCCATCCTGTGTGTGTACAACTATTATAGCAGAATTCTTTAGATGCAATAATGTTTTGCAATCCATTAATTTTTGCCTTCTTCCTGCACTTGTTATGACAGCATGAATTAACTTACAGGGATTACTTCTAGTGCTAGTCAGTGGCAGTGGTCCCCAACTGAGGTGGCAGTAAGCTCAAAATAATTTTATGCCAATAGTTAGCCAGAGCTGTGTGCTAAAGTAAACATAGGGCATGTGTATTTGTGCATGGCTCTCATCCTGCCTTTCACAGCTACTAAGTAAAGAGACCCCAACCCTTATCCCAGCATGAAGCAGGATGTTTGGGAGTATGGAGGCAGGGTGCTCTTTAGCACCCCATGATGTGCATCTAACAAAAGCCACCCATGGTGTCTGCCAGTACCTGATGCTGATTATAAGCACCTATGTTGGGAACTAGAGATGTGGCCTCACAGGAACTGTCGATGCTCAGCGCATGTGGGCAGTAATTCTCTGCCTGTCGCCAAGAACCACCCTGCTCCATCCAAGGCTTCGGGGTGGCACAGGGCTGAAACACACCTGGGAACAACACTCGTGGGCAGGGAATCAAACAGGTCACTGAGTCCTCTTTGACTCGCTCAGTGCATGAGCTGATGTTAGTCACTACCAGTAGCTGCTATATTTAGAGAGGTATGTCGTAAGTTAGACGTAAGATACGATCTGTTTTTTTCTGTACAGCAGGGCAAAGGTGCCTTTCTCCTCCCCTTCTTCAGTTTTTGGATAAACCCTTACTTGTTTTCACAGGAACATTAGCTCAAATCTGCTGCTACCGTGCACAGCCGATAAAACTATTGCTTGGAAAGACCATATGTCACATGGAACTATTCAAGAGGCATAAAGACTCGCTTTTTGCCGATCCTTTAAAGATACGATTTTATGCTCAGTTAAAATGGAAAAGAGCATTATGTTTAAAGATAAACCCATTTACTCTGCAACGGCTTTGCTAAATTCTGTCACCAAATTACTTGTTAGTAAGACATTTGGACTGCCTCTAAAATAAAAAAAAAAGTTGTTACACATCCTTTTCTCCTTGTTTATCCGTTGCTATGACAATGTTAATGACAATATCACCATAGACAAGAACCAAAATCTTTTACTAGTGACAAGAAAAGACAAAAACAGTTCTGAGGAGAAAATTTGTTTATTAATATATTTCTTCTTACTCTTTTTTGACCCAAGTAGTAAGCCAACATTCAGGGTCCTTACAGGTTGTTTTTGTTTGGAGAACAAACGGATGAGAGAGTGAATTGAGCTTTTTAATGTGCTTCTGTTTGTTTAGAAAGAATGTACACAATGTCCTGTTATTCTGGGTACAGCAGAAGTCAAAACAATAGGCAGTGTTTTCTCTTTTCACACTTTCAAGCTACTTTTGAGCCACAACTCAAGTTCTCTCTCCCTTAGGTTTCTCTCAGGGTCAGACTACAAGGGTTTTCCTTGCTGGCTCTGGTGTGTCCTTGCTACTTCCTATGTCTGCTTCTCTGATGTTTCTGCTGTCACTTTCTGAATTGCTCCATTTCATCATATGCCACCTTGTCCCCAGCCTTTGCAGTTAGATCCTGGAGAAATGCCTCAGCCCCCACAGTTCAGCACTGCCAGGCATGTGTGGTGCAGCACGTAGGGTGCGGTATGTTATGGTGTGGCTCCTGGAGTCTCAATGAGTATGTCCCAAAAAGGAGGCAGTTCTTTTCCTAGGGAAAAGCAGCTTTCTCACCCACCATCTTCAGTGAGGTTTCATGGCTGACTTTCAGCATAACACCGAATTTATTTCCAACAGTGTATTTTTGCTCCCTGTCAGATCAGTTTCTCTACAGTAGTGCTATAAGGTGGGGGAGCAGAAAATATGTTACTATTTCCTAACAAAACAGGCTCTGATGCAACTATAATAAAGTTGTGAAAAAGTCCTAGAGGAGTTAAACAGATTTGACAGCATTTAATTTCCATAAATTTAGGGCCTGATCCTGCTTTTCTTTTGCTAATTAGTACTAGAGGGAGATAATACATGAGCTATTTAGACAAACTGAAGACAGAAATAATGGCCCAGCTCAGCAAGGAAAGACAGGCGTGGGATTGAACTGTTGGGACATACTTATGGCCAACAGAGGTAACTCCAGCATTCCTGTTCTGAGTTAGATCCATCTCTGCTGTGACCAACAGGTCTGCTCTCCAGAGCTCAGTAAGCCACACAGATACTGCTTTTGGTGGCAGCTTTGCTGCTAGCCCTGGGGACTTTGCTCTTCGATTGAAACAAATGTTGAATATAGCATAATCTCTGCTCATGCAGGGAAAGATGATTGATTTTGAACTGAAAAAATTCATACTAGTTGCGGGTTTTTTTGCTATTACAGAAACAGACTCAAGGAGTTTTAATTTACCTCAGGTTTATGCCACAGCTATTAACATGGCCCATTCAACACATAAGGAAGTCTCTTCTAGTTGTTCTCAGACAAGATGCATCCCTGGTTTTCCTACACTTTCTTTTTTAACATTTCTAAACATTAATAAACCCGTGTTCTACCAACTTCCCACCTCCATCTTTATGTAGATGATGGTCCATGATGGGGTTCAGTGTAGACTCTGAATGGGAAGGATCCTCTTTTATGACCTCACACACCTACAAGTTTAAAAACACATTTTACCACAGATGAACCAGCTATAATTTTCTGAAGGCCCCAGCAGAACAAATGGATGTCTCTGGCCACATTCACGCCAGTTTTGTGTTGAAACAGTCAAAAGCTGGCTTTCTGGACTGTATTGCCACCTCTTAAACTGGGGGGCACAGACCTGTCAGCACTGGTGAACTTCATGCCATGTAAAACCTCTGAATTCAACAGAACCTAATTTAAATGGAATTTCACTTGCCAGAAGAGAGGGAGCTTGCCTCCTTTAATTAAAAATTTCATGATATCCACTCTTGCAGCCAGTCCTTGATCCCTAAGACTCTCCCTCTGCTGAAACCATTACTTCTTAATTAATAAACAGCTAACAGTATATATTTGGGTTAGCATTCGAGAAAGGGGGTGAGCTTTCTCCAAGAACTGTAGAGAACTGTGCAAGAACTGTAGAGAGCATCCATGCAAAGGTATGGGCATATGTTATGCAAACTGAAGTGATTGATTCAGCTGAGTTCTCAGCAGAAAATGGAGTTTGGGATGGTCAGTTTTGCTGGAGACAGGTATTCTGAACAATAGGAAAATGGATTTGGAGGGCAGGGTGAGGAGGAATTAATTTTCATTCTAAAACTTTGAAGGAAGGAGTTTAACAAGCTCTAGTAAGATTGTGACAATAAAATTGCCAAAGGAGCCATTAGGTATTCTCAGGTTTACATTTTCAATAAATTGACAGTCACTAGATCAGAGTCAGAACAAAAGATCTCCCCTCTTAGGCAGGCATCTTTAATAATCCTCTCTACACTAATTGTTCTCTGTCACAGCAACTCCCAGAACAGGGATTTGAGAACTCATTACTCAGTCCTGAATCTATGGATCAATCCTAGATTTGTACAAGTCAGTACATGTACCAGCAGTACCAGCCTGATCCAAGGCAAAGGGGAGCACTCAAGTTTATTCCTCTTGAACCTGCCATGTGACAAGTCTTTATGCTGCCTTTATCCTTATGCTGACCTTTTTCTGGCTGCAAGAAAACAATCAGTCTCAGTCAGCATAAAGCTGGGTGTTGAAGATAGCCCATCAACATTTTTGGAACCAGTGTGAACCCAGTGTCAGCGCTTGCAATACAAATCTAGCTGGGATGATTTTAATGACATAGGAGGAGCACGGTAACTGGACTGAAAGCATTAGGCCACAGCCTCAGAAGCATGCCCTAAATGCAAGATTACCTTATGAGGCCATTTTGCCTCAATCTCTCCTTTTGGATGTGTTCCACTTTGCTCACAATGCTTGCATATTCACACCAAAGAAGAGCACGAGAATAACTCTTCAGTGAAGGGCTTAGGGCACTGCTGGAGAGGAGAAACACATTGGTTCCAGCACAGACTGAAGCACTTCAGCAAAGTATAACAGTGTCAGCAAGAGAAACAAGCCACTTCCAACCACGTAGTACTCACTGGACTGCTTAGCCACACATTCCTGGAGAAGAAGAGACACAGCACTTGAGGTAATTGATATCCTCTCACTCTAGCTGAGACCACTGGCCATGAGGGAGATGGGTACTGTCTCATCCTGTCCTTTCCTACCCTACATGTGCATCCAGCTCTTTCCCAGTGAGCTGTAAGAGCTCTGTGGCCCTGGGCTACTGCAGCAACCCCACAATGAGGTTCCAGTCTGCAGGAACAGGCTGCCATGTACCTTGGCAGGCAGTTTCCTCCAATCCTAACCTGAGTGGTAGCACTTGAACTAACAGAATTCATGCATCACGTCAGGATCTCCTTTGTGCCATCAGCAAACAAGATGTCAGGATTAGTCTAAAGCTCCACCATATTTAAAGAGGCCAGATAGGTGGTTTATTCCTTCCTTACACCCTCCTCCCTTACTGTCAGGAACATCATTTGCTGCTAAACCGATGTTTGAAGCAGTTAAGCATTCTTTTTATCAAGAAACTGACCTGGGCCTTGCCTCTGTAATTCCATCATCCCATGCAAGAAATCCTATCCTTAGCTTTGTTAGGAGCAATCCAGGGTTTTATTCAGTGATCTAATCTGAGTTTTGCTTTTGCTGATCTGGTAATTCAGGCATCATAAGCAGCTTTTTTATGAGAATCAGTATTCTTGACACAGCTAAAGCTACTTCTGTTTAACCCACAGGCCAAAAGCCTTCTGAATCACAAACTGTGACCCCTGAACATTAAGTTAAACTGTTTATAATCTGTTTGTTGTCACTACCTATAGCCAGGCATATCTTTGGAGTAAAATATTAACACATCCCTGTGGGAAAAGAAAAATTCTGATTTGATTATACCATTTTATGCTTCCTAAAAATAAAGGCAAGGTAGAGCAAAATCAACTCCTTGTTCTGTTGCTTAGCTATCATTTCTGACTGAAAAGTTTCCTAAAAAAGTCATAGAAAAGTTTTTCCAGTCCCATATGCCTGAAATAATTACTGCTTTGAAAAACTGACATCAGCTGCTTGTGACCTGCTTTGTTGTCTGCAACCTTCCAAAGATCAACAGCAAAAGTCCTAGAAACCCCAGTCCTGTGGCACATGTTTTCTCTGCCTTTTTAGAAAAGTTCCATTATGCCACATTTGAAGGTTTTAATATTTTGTTCCTAACCCTGATTTAGAAGCATCTGCTAATAAATTGACAAGTTGTGACACCTCCCCATAATTTTAGAGCTTTTTCACGTTAGATTCTGAGTGCTGCTTTTATGGTTTCAGAAGGCTTTTTATTCACACACCTTCCATCTTGAGTAGCTCTATGAATGGTGTTGTCAAGACAGCTATGTTCCCTGTACATTTTTCCTGGAACTGAATTCAATGTTGTCTACAAAATTACAATTCCTCTGTCTGCAGCAGGTTTCATTCTGCAATGGCTAGCTTTTGACTTCTGTGATTTCTCATCTTGCTAGCATCAAATATATTTAAAATACTTACATAAGGAGCTTATTTTTGTTGGTTGCACTTGAAATTCATCCACTTCAGCGTGTTACCCTCTCTCATTACATACCTAACAAATCCAGGCTAATCATTTACTCTGTGTTGTGCCCAATGTGTTCACTGGGAATAGAAGGTTTGAATATCTGGATCTAGCAAATGGGAAAGCAGTTGTAGTTAGAACCTTGTTATTACTCCTTAACAGTTGCATTGTGGCATTACTCAGAGGCCCTAGTGACTGAAGTTCTGTTTAGTTTGGATTGGCACATATCTATACTGAAAAATGAGTGTGTATTGTAAATAATTCATGGGAGATTAAATAATTCTTTGCTAAATGTAGCTTGCCAGCAATGTAGTTTTGCTTGGTCTAAGATGGAAACTTCTGCCTATCTTCTGTCTCCAGTAATGTGTCATTACAGTGAGACTTTTTTTCTTACCTTTGCTTTGCATGTTTGTGCTCTATGTTTTACTGCTGAGGAAGGTCTGTGAAAGGTAACCAGACAAGCCAGCCTGCTGTCAGCCTGGGAGTGTAAACTGACCACACAATGATTAATATTTGCTTCAGCCACAAATTTAAAAAACCTCAAAACTAAGGTAGAAAACCACTAAAGACTGGACACACTGTCTGTATGGAAGTCATTGTTTTAAACCTTAAAATATTTTTTTTTATTTTCCCTGTGAAAAAAACCAAAGACAGCAAGTGATTGAGAGCACTAAACAAAAATGGTCCACAGCAAAAACATCAAACTAAAATGGTGGGCACAGGTAGGGTCTGACTTTTGGTACTGCATAAGAGTGCTAGAACCTGAGCAACCAAAGGAGTTAATCCATTAAAACCAATCCATTGACTCTTTCCTAGGGCTCACTGAGACTTTCCTGATGTTGAACAGCCTAAAATCCATGCTAAGCATATGTCTTTCCTTCAGCCTTCTTCCATAGCTGCACCTACAAGTATGGAAATGGAAAAGGATCTTTGCTGGGACAACCAGACCATCCCATATGGTCTGCAAACCACTAATGAGAGACAGCAACCATTCAGCCACATTTCACCTGGGGGCTGCTTAGTGGAGGGAGCCTGAAAAGTCAGGCAGATCACCCATTCTTATTAAAAACCAGACATGACAAGAACTACTGAGATCTCCTATCAAAGATTGCTGGTGACAGAGTTCTGGGCATGGAGGTGGGGGAATTTTTATTTTTTCACAAAATTCCCTATTTCTAAATGCAAACACTAGACACATTTTAAAAATCTGAATGTTATTTTGAAGTCTAATTTAAAATGTTATTTTAATGCCTTGGTTTTATACAGACCTTTTCCCACTATGTCTTCACATATCCATATATAATTGGTGCTGTGGACATTATTATTACTTATGTGATAATAGGACAGTTGAAAAATGGTTTAATTTTACTGTCATATCACTAAGGACTCCTGCTATCCACTACCAAAACAATTGCAATACTCATATATGTCCTATTTGTGTTGTAATGAAATAATATTGACAGCCTGAGCATTACAATACAAATGGGAGGCACTCTGTACTAAGAAAGAAGACAGTCATACCAAATGGATATAATTATCTTTATCTGTCACTACTAGTAATCCTTAAATAGAAATTACTCTTAATAATTTTTAAAAGACCACTTTTAAAAAAGTGTAAGTGAAAAAGTGAAATGAAAAAAAATCCTTCTCATCTCTGAATTCAACTCTCAAAATTTTTTATTTTTGCTAAATTAAAAACAAAGAAACAAACAAAAAACCCAAACACCTTAACTTTTTCCAGTGAAATTTAAAATCTGAATTTCCCCTGGCTACAAAGATAACAAAGACTTTCAGTAGCATATTGCTCATTTTGCTACCAACCAGTTTTATGTTTGGGAATTTTTCTGGTAGTACCTGGAAAAATAGCTTATGTTCTTAATTTTTTTTTTTTTTGGTAATTACATACTGGGCCAAATTATGCATTTATTATGCATTATGCACTTATGCTAGTTCATGGGAATTTTTGTGATACTATATATCATAAAACTGGAACAGATTTTGCAGTCTCCTATCTATTTCATCCTACCTTTCCTTTTTTTAATGACTTACATTTGAAGAATCACCTTAAATACACTGCAATATGTGTGTGGTTTTTTGTGTGTTTGAGGGTTTTTGTTTGGGTTTTTTTTTCACTTTTCTCACACCTGAACTACTGGGCAAAGACTTCAACAATAAAATGTGTTGTTACACACCTCTAGTAAACTCCCTTCCAAAGCACCAATATGGATCAGTTCTGTCACATTCTGTGCCAAAGGACTTAGATAAGTTTTAGAAGAAGCTGAGAAGTTGTTTCTTGTTTTGGTTTCTATTAGACATTTATGCAGTGTATAGATTATTTATGATATCCATTCTGACACTTTACCAAATTATTTCACTTTCACATCTTTTCTTTCCTGAAGCTTCAGAAAGGCTTGTTTGACCTTGTACAATACTCACCACTCAAAAGTGGTGTGGGAGAGGGAACAGTTATAACTTATTCTGTGTATAGAATGGGGAATTCTTTTTTGGCCACTGTTGTGATGGTTGACAAACACTGACAAGGACAGCCCTAACCAGTTAACCTTTTTCAAAGTTATGCCAAACCAATTGCAGAAGTCTCACATGAAGTGCTCATCTTCAGCCTCCCAGTTGCCAAATACACTGAATTTTTTTTCCTGTGGTATTTTCCTAAACAAGTGCACCATTTGGGTGCAGGATAACCCACTTCCGTATCTTGATGTTCTGCACACCTTTTCTGCTAATATTTCCTCCTCTCATCACCTACAACTGTTTCCCCAATGCCAACAAATTTTAGATAAGATCTGTGGTTGACAGCTGAAGAAAAAACCCAACCTCCAATTGCTATTTATGATATGATTAGACAGGTCAAGTTTAATTTCAGCACCGTGCATGAATCTGTTATCCAATCATCCTAATGATACACTACTCAAACCAGCGGTGGGGCTGAGAATGGAAAGAAAACCTTGATTGTAAGTTGTCTGCCAGTGATTGGAGTTTGTTATGAAAGAACACTAACGCAATTGTCATTGGCTCCCTTTGCCAAACATAGGGAATGTTCATATCTTTTCATTGTCACCGTGCCTGCAGCTGTGTGACAGATGAATAGAGGTATGACAGAAAGAATGTGGCATTGTGGGAGGGACTGCTTTTCCTCAGGGTTAGGGCAAGGGTGCACTTAATTAAATTAACACCTTTAAGAAAATGCCATCTTTCAGGTGAAGATATGGCTCCTCAGCTGAATATTGTTCTCCAGGAGATATAATGCAGCCTGCTGAATCAAGAAACCACTGGTGGCATTCTAAGATAGCTGTTTTGTTTTGTCGTTTCATCAGTAGTTGCACTTGTTCAAGGCACTCCCATGTTCAGTGGAAGGTGCCTCCTTGCAGGGGCATAGTTTCCTGGATGCCAACACCTGCCCTGCCCCATGCCCTGCCAGGGCCTGAGCATCTCCCAGCAAACAACCCTTCTGTCAGTGAGATGTGCTCCTTGATAAGGCAGGCAGTACTGCCAGATCAAGACAGCAACACTGAGATGCAGGAACAGGCTGAATCCATACAGGCAGATCAAAACATCCACACAGCCGTCACGTCTGCATGTTAAAGTTTCTTGCAGGGAAGTGAAACAGCTGGAGGAGGGATCTCTTTGCCTCTGTGTTTTCATAATGCCACTGTGGAGCTGCTCTGTATGCATGCTTTGCCCCTTTGAGACTCTTTGGGATGTCTATCATCCATGGGAAAAAAAACCCTTTCCCAACACTTGCTATAAGCAGAGGCAGCAGAGTTGAGCAGGAGTGTTGAAACACTTGTGTTACGGTGAAGCAGAGCCTTTATGTGTAGCTGTCCTGTGACTCCACCCCCCGCCCTCATTTCCAGAATACCTCCACGTCGTCGAATGTGCCAAACACAAAATTCAGCTAACAGTCTCATAACTTCTGGGAAAGCATAAATTGACAGATTACATTTTTTTAATAAACCCCACTTATTGCATTCTCCCCAGAGCCAAGCACTGGTGTGCTGTAACAGAAGAATAAAATACACTCTTTTAAATCACTCATCATTTCTGTCCTGGGGTTGTGCTGGCTATATAAACTGTGAGCTGCTGGCAGCACATTCCTTTGCCCACCCAGGCTCTACCCACAACAAACTGCACAGGGAATACATTTATGAGTAAAGCTCAGCCCTCAAGCACAGAGGAAAGGGGATCTGCTGGCTCCAGGCAAGGATCTGCAGGGGCTCCATCTGTGACCTTGAGCAAATCATAGAATTGTAAAGGTAGGAAAATGCCACCGAGGTCATGGAGCCCATCTGTTATCACCCCAGCTTCTCTAGTGATAAAACAGGCCCCAATACTCTACCTCAGACACCTGAACAAACCTAATCATCTCATAATACTCGTTCTGTACTTGTACTTTTACTTCTTATTTCATAGAATCATAGAACGGTTTGGGTTTGAAATGAACCTACAGATCATCTAGATCCAACTCCCCTGCCTTGGGCAGAGACACCTTCCACTAGACCAAGGTGCTCAAACCCCCTCTGACTTGGCCTTGAGCTTCTATGGATGGGGCATCCACATCTTCTCTGGGCAACCTGTTCCTGTGGCACACCATCCTCATAGTAAAGAATTTCTTCCTAATATCCAATCTAAACCCACCCTCTTTCAGTTTAAAGCCATTTCCCCTTGTCCTATCACTGTATGTCATTGTTAAAAGTCTCTCTCCAGCTTTTTTTCAGGCCCCCTTTAGGTACTAAAGGAAGGTGCTTATATAGTCTCCCTGGAGCCTTCTCCAGGCTGAACAACCCCAACTCTCTCAGCCTTTCCTCCTATGAGAGGTGCTCCATCCCTCTAATCATCTTGGTGGCCGTCCTTTGGACTCGCTCCAACAGGTCGATGTCCTCAGCCCATTCTCAAGTGGTTTCAGCTACTAATACTTAACAATTCACTCTTCCTACAATATTTACCTACAACGAAGCAGCAAAAACTGACTGGGGGGGGAGGGGGGAAATACTTGAAATGTCCACCTTAGGAAGCTGAATATAAACGTTCTGCTGATTCCCTAGTCTCATTCCTTCCTCCCCCCGACAACAAACACCTCCTCAACAAACCGAGATTCATCAAAAAAAAAAAACAAACAACAAACAAACAAACGACCCCAAGTGAAAATTGTTCTATTGTGACTACTTGAAATTGCTGGTAAGGAGGAGGTGTTGGGTGCGAGGAGGCTGAAGCGGGAGCAGAGGTGTCCTGCCCGCGCTCCCCCCGGCCCCGCAGACGGCGGTGGAGCGGCCGCCGGGCTCCCCCTACGGGCGCGGGAGAGCGCCGGGGATCGGGACTCCTGAGCCTCCCCGAGGCTCCTGCCCTTCCGCATGGATGTCACTCCCTGGTTCAGCATCTGTAGTAGTAGTACTAATAGTAATAATTAATAATAATGGTTATAATAGTAATAGTAGTGGTAATAATAATAATACGCCGTTCAGCAGTAATCGCTGCGGGGCCATCCCGCTTTAAAAAGTCAGAAGGCTCTGGAATTGCAGTAGCTGCCAGCGCATGGCTTGGCTAAACAGGATTCGCCTCGGAAAGCTGATGAATACTGTCCTCCTGCAGGCAAATTCCTGCGTGAGCTTTGCGTGCCCGTGAAGTGCCGGACCGGGTCTCTGCTGCCGGGCTGCTGTTGGAGGTACTGGACGGAGAGGGCTGACCCGCTGGTGTGGCTGTGGTGGTGGCTCATCAAATGCTGGAAGTGACCCGCTGCTCTGCAGCCTCACCTCAGCCAGCGCCCTGCAAAGGGACACGTGTGCGGTTGCAAAAAAGGGGATCTGCGAATCGTTTGTGTGTTCAAAGAGCATCGGGAAGCTGCTAACCATAGGAATTGGTCACAGAGGCGTTGGTGGATGGTGAAAAGCTTCAAAAAGCTTAGGCTTCATCTTAGAATATATCTACACTATAAATAAATAAAGAAGAAAAGTTTCATTGTCTGACACAGGCTGATGGTGAGGGTTTAGGCTGTCATAAACCTCCGCCGTTTGCGCCACTCTCACAGCAGTAGGACCTCAAAGTGTATCTCAGGGATTTGTGATCGATGAATTTCTGGTTATCAGCGAAGCCCTGACAACTCAGGCCTTGAAGAGTGGGTACTAGGTCTGGAATTAACATGTGGAGCAAGCCTAAGAGCCAGTGAAATGTGCACCCCCTCTGCTTTTTCTCATGCTTTGGGTATGTACTACCAAATCCTGCTCAGAGCAATGTCTGTGTTGCCTCAGACTTCAAACCCCATTACAGGTGATTGCAATAATCAAGAGTTAACAAATTCCCAAATCAGGCAACCGAAGTCCTTGTATGAAAGAAAGGTCATAATTTCTGACAGACTGAATGTGGAAAAATTAATTTCCTGGCATCCAAACATAAGAATAGCCATGCTGGTTGAGACAAGTCCATCCAGCCCAATAGCCTATCTCAAACATAAACAACAGCTGATGCCTGGGGAACAGCATAAGAGAGGGGTAAGCACACAGTGATAGTTCCCTGGCATGCTGTCCCAAACTCCAGCAAGCTGTGGCTCGGGGACTTCCCTGAGACAGATGTGGTATCTTTAAATTTAATAGCCCTTGATGGATTTTTGCTTCCATGAATTTGTGTAATTGCTTTTTGAACCCATATCAATTTTTGACATTGCAGCATCCTGTGACAATTAGTGGCACGCTCCAACAAAGCAGTGTTTAAAGAAGAGCCCTTATTTTGTTTGTTTTGAACAGGCCACCTAATAATTTCATCTGATGCTCCTAGTACTTGTGATATGAGAGTCAATTACAATCATTCTCTATTTGCCTTCTTGGTGCCATTCATGATTTTACAGATTTCTTTCATATCCCTCCTCACATTTTGGTAGATTATAAGAATATGACACATACATTCTTAATCTATTTTGAAATCCGAGTACAGAAGATGTCCCACAGCCTGGACCATCCTCTGGCTCCAGTATTTACATTTTTGAGCTAGCAGAGCTGAACAATACCATTTTCAGGGTGTAGGCACATCAGATGTTTTTAAATCAGGATGTAGCAGTGTTTTCAGCTTTGTTTCTTCCATACAAAGTCCTACAATTTCATTTGCTTTTCTGAACACTGCTGAGAATGGATCTGGCCTTTTCATAAATATGTCTAGATTTCATAGCACTTCAAGTATTTCTTCTCTGAGAGCTAACAGTTAGTCCAGAACGCTCAGCTCTGTATGCAAAGTTATCTGCTTTTTCCACTGGCATTACAATACAATTACACATCTAAGCTGCATTTCCTCTATTTCATCACCCAATTACTCAGTATCATGAGATGATGTTTTTGTCATATGTCATGTTTTTATTGCCACAAATAACATTGTGTCACCCACAAGTTTGCCACCTTGCTGTTCAACCCCTTTCTAGTGTATTAATCCAGCAGATGGATTTGATACCTACTTAAGATCCTGGCTGGAGATCTGGCTGGATCCTGGCTGGAGAGGTGTGCTGGAGAGAGGAAATAGTGGGCACCTTGACTNAATACCTACTTAAGATCCTGGCAAAACCAGAGGTGTGCTGGAGGGAGGAAATAGTGGGCACCTTGACTATTTCTCCCTTTCCATCAGCACAGCTTGCATCTCACCCAGATTTGGATTGAGCCAGCTGCTCCTCAGGGAGATGCTGGCAGACTCTTTTTGACCCTGCAGCATATTTGGAGGGATGCAGATGAAGGCCAGCCATCGTGCCTTTGGCCAGCTGTTCAGCTAGCCAAGGATCTTGCTGAAGACAAGGAGTCAGCCATCATGGGAATGGGGACATCTGACATGGACATGGGGTGGCCTCAGCTGGACACAGGGGTGGAGACAGCTGGGGTGGCCTGAGAGGAGTCCACAGGGCAGCCCTGGGTTGAGGGTGAACCTGTGGAGGCAGCGCCCATCCTTTGCCCACCTGGTGGTGGTGTCATCATACTTCCCTACACACGAGGCCTGACAGGTATGTTTATTATTAATAACAGGCAAGGCTTTCAGAGGCAGGTCCTGTGCTTTCTCACGGCTTGTCAGTGCTGAGCACGGCCGGTCAGAGCATGCTGTGAGCAGCACTCACACAGTCAGAGCTGTCCCCGGTGCGTCCCCATTCCAGAGTGTCAGCCAAGCGTTTACGACACCTGCTTCTTTTCGCTCCTGTGCTGGCCGTGGACTAATAGGGACAAACGGGAAGAGGACCTAGCAGGATGCAGAAAATAATCTTCCTCTGCCAAAAGGGAATGTATGATCAAAACTACAATGGGCAGGCAAGCAGTGAGGCAGTGACCCGAGGCAGCACAATGTGTCAGGAAGAGAGAGCAGCAGCCCAGGGACAGCAACAGCCCAGAGCCTCAATTTGTAATGACTGTGTAGACCACATGCCAAAAAGTCTCTCTCCGTCTCCTTGCTCCAGAGAGCTCTCCTAATGTTCTTAACTGCTTGGACATCACAAGAAAAAGAGCCTGCACATTTCCAACACATGACCTAAGGCATTTGCTCAAGCAAAGCAGCACTGCCGAACCTGTCTCTAACTCAGAGTGCTCCAAACACCTGTGAGTCAGATGATGGGAAATTCTCCCTGTCTTCACAAGCACAGATGAGTTTGAACCTTCTGGGCATTTTAGCAGTTTACCATCTGCACATATAACCTTTTTCCTGAGCACGTTGAAGTCTTGTAGGAGGATGTTAAATCCAGGAACCAAAATAAGGAAACATGTTTACACCTGCTACATCTGTTCAAGAATTTCCAGCCTCTATTACACTTTTGACTTTAATGTTCCCCCTCCTCCTCCTTCCTGTTTGGTCAAATGCCACCGTGTTAAAAACAATCCTGTATTTTTCCCCCAAAGTCTCACAGACTTTCTGTCGAATCTTGTGAAAACTTACAGCATATGAAATAAGCTGTGAAATGGTCTAGCAACAGAAGCAAGTGCTGGCTGCAATCTCTCTTGCTTATCCAGGATTTTCTGGATGCTGGGATTCATTGTGAAGAAAAATGGCATGAACTATACAAAATATGTTGATTTTAGTTTTTTAAACTAGAGTGAAGGATGAACAGTGAAACTATTTCTGATACAGATGAAATCTTCCTGCAAACCAGGTGCAATTAAAAAAATTAACAAGAAATAGATTAGGAAAAGTATTATAGCACACAAAAAAGCAGCACAAAGAAGAAGATCTCTGTTAGCAGATGCCTCAGTTGATTATAACTGCTTTGTTATAAAAGAGAAAACACACTAGTATCTTCTGTCAGAGGTGATCTGTCACTGAAAGAATTACCTGTATGATTACACCTACTGCAAAGTCAGACGGAGAGGTATGAAATATTTATGGAAGGCAAAAAGATCCCTAACTTGTTGGAGGGGAATAGCAAAATATTTCTACCAAGCAGAATTCAAAGGAGATTTCTTTTCATAATTTTCACCAAATTTTATGCTAAGGTTGTTATAGGAAATATTGTACAATATTTTTCAGTGAAGCAAGTGCTTTGATTAAAATAATTTCAAGAGTGATCAGTAGCATTTTTATAGCCATTCAAATTAATGTATTGATAAAGGTGTTGCAAAATAGAGCGAGAGAGGCAAAAAATATTGCATAAATTCAGACATTTTCCTCTGAGTAATCTATTTTTTATAATGGCTTTTCTCTTGTAAGATTTGCACTGGCTTTGTGGATACATGATCTGGATTATTAATAATATGGGCAAGGTGGCGGTACTGGGAAAAATCCTCTTCTCCCTGTCATTTCGTAATAAAGCCCAGTTAATGGAAGAAAAATGTTTTCATGGGTCAACAGGTAACTAAGGAAAGTGCCATTTAGTGATTGTGGCATTTGTTGCTATGATAGGGGCCATTGCTGCGGGATGCTTGTGTGAAGCATGCTTCCTAAAACAGCAAGAGAAATTAACAATATTAAGGTCAATATGGGACATATTTGGAAAGGGTTGAGGCAAGTCCTGTGGTCCTAACTCAAGCAAATTCTCACTGACGGGTCTTGGCCAATACAATCTGCAGGTGTCCACTTTCTTTCAGTATTTAGCCCAGTATTCAACCAGAAGAAAACAGTTCAGTAATTCATTAGGATATGATCATGCCGAGCTGGTTACTAATTGTTCAAAATACCATTGGAGGCACTCCAGGATGCTGCACAGCACTCCACAGCTGGCAGCCATGGTACACAGGCGGGTATGCCACCCAAATAGAGCTGAATAGCAAGACAGCCACAGGAGGAAAGCAAAAATCCCTTGCTTCCAAGCCCATGGGAACCTTCCTGCGGCGTGAGGAGGGAGCTGCAGGTGCAGGGGGCTGCAGGCAGGAGGAGTGCAATGCGCAACCCCACTGCCTCATGCCAAAGAGAAATGTTAGCAGCAAAATAATTTTACTCCTGGCTGTCAAATGGGAGCTGCGGGGTTCCTCTCCTAACAATGAAAGGCAGACTACTGTGCATTAACAGCCCTGCCGGTGCACAAAGTGGCCCAGCCTGTTATTAAACTGTACAGCTAAAGCTGTTGTTCTCCACTTAGCTGAAAGTGAGTTACCATATTGCAGGTCCCCCAAGACGTTCCCTACCCTTGACATATCCTCTCCCTCGCATGAGTGGTAATGACTGGGATCAGATCCCTTAGGCTCCTGCCTGCACTGTTTTACCTTGCTTTAGAGCAGCTTTTTTGAATAACAGAGATCTGGTCTGTTCCCCCTCCTCTTCTCTGCACTTCTCCCTCAACTCCTTTCCTTCCACCAGCCTTTATTCCTGAAACTCTTTAGTGGCAATACAGATCTTTCTCCACAACAAATACAGCCAAAATAATTCAGTTGTCCTCTAAGCAGGTTGCAGGTGGGGTTTCCCTGCACAGCATAGACTGGGGTTTAAATGTATGCAAATAAACATTTGTGTGCTTGACCCCATGACATAGAAGCATCGGGATTTACTCACTGGCAGGTTTTTTGTTCACTTTTAAATTCACGTTTTCAAATTTGGCTCTGAAACTAACAGGACTGCAGTAATAACAAGATTTTGACTTCCTGGGAAATTTCACAGCCATACCGAGTAAGGACTTGAGCCTAAAAAGCTGTACAAAGAATATATAGATTTATTTTGTAATATACACATGGGGTTTTTTTAAGGAAAATATCTGCTTAGTATTAGTCTCATTTCCTCAGGATAGACTGGATGGCCTTCACACAGAGTGCCATAACAGATAAAATCAGTCCTTTCCCTAGCAGCCTTTTTGTGTCACTGCCTGGCTTTGCTTGTTGTGTGTATGCAGTCTTGATCTGTCGCTTTCTCCAAGGCCAGCAAAGTAAACTCATGCTCCTGACTCATAGCTCCAGATGGATTCAAGCTCAAGCACACTGTCCCCATGGAATTTGGCATATGTAGGTTTATATGCCCTAATCAATCAGGCTGATTTCAGTTAATCCTAATCGTCCTATTAGGGTTCCCAGATAGCAACAACAGCAGCTAGAAATCCCCAAGCAGCCTAATTGACTTCATCTAATTACATTCCTTCTTGAGATTTCCATTAAACTACCCCCTGAATTCATTACACTGGTTGGCTGTAGGTTTTTAGGGCTTCTTAAAAACCGTATGCAGCAGTTGGGATAGCTCAGTTCTAAGGAGCTGAAGTAGTTACTATATATAAGATCTTACCATCTCCACGCAGCTATCTGTCAGTTGTCCAGCTCTAGCAGACATCAAATGTGCCATCTAATCACTGTGGGGGATACCAGTTTTGACTCGTGGCACTTTTAGGCTCATTTCTGTCGACGTGCTGCCTGTGGTTCTTTCCTTGTGGCACTGAACGAACCACACGAGTTAAGAGACTGCCAGCTCCTATTAACCTCTCGCATAAAGGATTTATAGATATGTCTCATTATAAAGTAAGGAGCTGACATTCATCTTAAAAGCAGTTAGCTTGGAAAAGAATGCTCTTTTGTCAGTATTCACCTTCTTCTGCGCTCCTTCGGTGGTAGTAAATTGTAAACTGCTCAGTCAAGATGGCATCTGTCATAGTTAGGTTTCTTTGGCTAATTTAATCACTTCTTCCATTAAAGTAATGCTTTGGCATCCCAAATGTTGCTAAGCTCTTAGTTCCTGCCTTTTGCAGAATACAATAATGTAGCCCTGGGGGGGAAAAAAAATTAAAAAAAAAAGAGAATGGCCCTCTTCCACTCTCAGCATTTATAAAGTGGAAACTTACGGGGTAAAGATAAAATTGTTTGATGCCAGGCTTGTTTCCTTTATACGTGCTACTGAGATCAGCTTCCATGAAACCCTAGGAGGCCGGAAGCAAAGGATTTTTTTGGTAGTCAATTTTGTATACGGTATGCATACATATCAATGCTTTGACTGGAGTTCACTTAAAAATGAAAACAAACACACACTAGGCACTGGAAGATAGGCACTTTGACAACTGTCGGGTTGGAAAATGCTTTATAGGTAAGACAAGCCTTTGTCTTCAGTCTGTTTGGAAACTGATGCCACTGATCACTTTTACGGACAGTTCCTCTAGGTGGGAATGACACCGACATCATTCACACGGAAACTGCCAGATTGATGCCAGTAAGACAGCAGAGTGTTGAGGTTCGTTGGAAGGAATACAATACCTTTGATAAAATAAAATCCTTGTCTATGCACAGAGGGAGAAAGTCGAAAAAGGAAGGTACCCTTGCCAAATGTTTACTCTTGCATCTCTGCCTCATAGAGGGTGTGTTGTCTTTTGAGGCAGAGCCAAGGACAGTCGAGAAGTTCTGTGTGAGTGACACCTGATTGTTACAAGAAAAGAACTGTGTCATTAAGCCATAAACAATGTTTGTGGTGATTTTGACTAAGTTTAAAGCTTTGTAAATCACAGAGTCATAAAGTGATGCTGAGGGGAGATTGTATTTTACAAAAATATTGATGTTTACACTAGATTAATAGCTGCTTGCCTGTAGAGATCAGTGGTGAACAGAGTATCTCTCCAAGGTCAGGCTGTGTCTGAAATGCAGGCACAATAAGTCACTAGAAAGTTTTGTGCAAAAACATTTGGCGTAAACAGATATTTCTAAGAGCTGGCTAAGGTTGCTAATTACTCCTCTGAATAACTTTAACTGACATTTTTTGAATCATTTTCATTCCAGAGGGATTAGTAAATCTTTTTAGTAGAAGGAACACACCCCAAAACTTATACAATGCATTTACAAAAACTTTCTAAAATAATCGAATGCCGGTTTGGAGCTACTTTTCTCCCTTTTCTTGTCCTAGTTGGGCACTAATGTGCAAAAGGAAGCTTTGAAGGAGGAGAGGGAGGTGGAAAAAGAAGCAAAACCCCAAAGAGAATACAAACAGAACTGAAGAAACCTGAAGTGCTTTCTTAGAATTGGAGACATCGGTGACTTTATAAGAGATGCAGACACTCAGTTCTTTGTAGACACTGGGAGAAGCAAAGTCCTAACTCCTCCACACTCAGCAGAGCACTGTCTGAGACTCTCTCTATTGTTTCAGCAAGCACATGAAGTATTTCTACCAGTGCAGTATAGGCTTGGGTGCAACTCAACCTTACATAAACAGCTTGACTCCTTACATTAAATATTATGCTCTTCAGATTATTTATGTAACACAAATAGAGGAGACTCTCAGAGTTTTAAACTGTTTAGGAAAGTACACCTTTACTGCGCAACTCATTTTAAAATTTTAAACATTTGGACTTCAGTTCAGAAAAATCTAAGCTGACATGTTTCTCCAACTGATCCACAGCATTCCACATCCCAGACTTCTTCCTTCTCATCAAATGGTATGGTCTAACCTATCCTTTTGTCCCTCCTGCTAAAAATCAGAACCATACAGAGGTATGGAAAACATGCAAATAAAACAAGCACTTGAAATTATGAGGAGCAGAAATGAACAATGTTCAGCTAACTCTTCTTTTGAAGCAGTCAGACATCAATTTGTTCATCTGGTCACATCTAGTCACATCTAGTCACATGCCTTCTCTTTGTGGGCATGGACAGGTGTAGTGAGGTTGCCTTGAATAGTGGTGGTAGAGAAATACAAGGAACCATAAACAGAGGAAAGTTTCTACTTGCCTTTTTTTGGAAAGATGTTTCTGAAAAAGTCACATAATGAATATGCTCAGTAGGGCTGAAAGTTTATCAATGTTGTTGGTTTGTTTTTTTTAAAGAACATGTTATTTGTAGGCCCCCTGTGCCCCTGGGCACAGCTTTGGGGCCAAAAGCCACACTAGGCAGAAATGCCTAGATGCTTCTGAAAGCCTCCAGACTACATGTCGTCCATACTACCTCCTGCTGGCACTAGGACAAGTTCCCTACCTGTTCCTGTTCCTGGTTCACCACTCACAGCTGTGCCTACACTCACAAACACAACATAGCTGCCGACCCACGTGTGGGGAACAGCTGGCTCCCCAGGATGCCCACAGAAGTCAAGGGGAGGACAACATTAGTGAATGACAGACTATGGGGAGGTCCCCAAAGTGCACTTTTGTTCATCTAGTCAGTCATCAATTTCACCAGCTCAGCGTGTTGGCTGGCAGCTCCCTGAGGTTTGCAGGAAACTGGAGGGCACATTGATGCTTTCTATTGCACCAGCTGGAACAAAAACTGGAAATGGTGACATTTCCAGTTTCATGGACACATTGCTGCTTCCTTCCCTTACTAACACAGGGGCTGCATTTTTTACTCACAATAATGCTGTGCATGTCACAGTATGGGTGGGCTAGGGATGGGGAATGGCTTAGTTTGAGGAGAAGACAGTGCTTTTGGGGAGAGGGGTGGTAAGCAGGAATGCCTCATACATCTGACAGTGATTCTCAGTGTGATCTTGAGATGAGGTGTGGCTCTGCTGAAGGAGCCAGGTGTGAGTTTGTACACATCCTCAGTGCTGTCAGACCAGCTGACCAAAAACCCTCAGAGTAAAAATTAATCTTAGCATTTGTTTCCCTTCACCGGGACTGCCTGTACAACAAATGCCCTGTGTGGGTGATAAAGGTGGATCCTACACTATCACTTCCTTTGCCTGTCATATATTTTCTTTAGTGAGACAAGCAGGATGAGAGAAAAATCTGTTCCTGCAATGTGAGCTCAGGCAAAGCTGATCTCACAGTGAGAAAGCATTATCTTCTTAATTTGTGCTATTGAAACTGTTCTGTGGACTTCCATTTGGTCGGGAAAGGAACTCCAAAGTAAAACAACTGCCATGCAGGGGAGGCTGCAGATGGCTCAGTAGTAACACACATACTGTACACCTGCACATGTTTGGCACAGAAGGGTTTGAGTACAGATTTGTGAGCTAGCCAAGGGAAGACAGATTTATTTTTTTGAGGAGGTGGGAAGATCAGATCACCTCCAAGTGCTACCCTGATAAACACTGAGAATAACTCACCAGTCCTCTGCAGTTCTTCTCTGATCAACTTCATCCTTGAGATAGGAACTAGAGGGACAGATACATTATCTGGGAAGTTGTCCAAATTAATTTCCAAGGAAGTTAGATATTCGACACAGGCCTGCTATCAGGAAGGTTGTTTGGGTTTTGTGGGCATTTTTTTCCCCTTGGTTTCCTTTGGGGGGAGGGTGGTGTTAGTTGTAACAGTGTCATATTCAGTTGGGACATTAGTCACAGCTCAAGTTGCCCCATGACTGCAGATTTTGGTGACCTTTTAAGAAGAGAGGCAAACCTCTCTGCATTTTTCTTTTTACAGTTGCTCTTCAAATTCAAAGACTTTTTTAAAATAACCACTTAACCCCCTCTACACCATCCAGAAGAGAAAGAGACTTCTTCCAGAAATCTGTCTGCATTAGGGAGGAAGCTGTGAGGGGGTTTTCCATTTGTGCCTGGAGACTCTAAGTTCAGTCTATGGTACAGGGAATGGCACAGGGTATCCTGTGGTTCCTACCCAGACCCCAGCAGTCAGCAGCAGAAAATGGGAGGTCAGCAAGAATGGGGTTAAATGCCTGTCCACATTTCCTCATGCCATGTACCTCTAGGATGTTACACAGCCCACAGTCCTACCTAGACGTACCTTTTAAGTCAGGTATAGCCCAGTTTACTTAGGTTGGACATACCACTGCAGGAGGCATCACACATCATACAGTCCCTGGATTATGTTGCTTGAAGCAAGTACTTCTACACAGGGCTGTGTTGTACTACCTGGCTGTGCCCTTCCTTGAAACCTGCTGGGGGATCTACCCTGAGATCTTGAGAGATACACATGCAGAAGGAGAAAGCTGAATGCTCATTGTTGGTCCTGTTGTTTCAGCTAAAGCCCACCGAGGTAAAGCAAAGTCCTTTCTTTACAAGGTGTTCACAGCAGTTCAATGCAAGTTCCTTTTTAAACCAGTGATTAAACTGCATGGTCACTCTGAGTTCAATTTAACATTGGCTGGCATTGATGGCAGCTTGCATTGATTCTTGTCTGTCTAAACTAAATTGATATAAGCCTGATTTCTAATGAACTAAGCCTGTCTGAAGAGTGTTAAGCACTTTTTAAGTTCATGAATTAAAAAAACACCTTTGACCAAAAGGCTGCAGTTTTCTCAGAAGGGCAAAACTCCCAACTCAATACTGATTTTGACAGTTCTCTCATTAAGCTTCACTACAGACAAGGAAAGTTATCTGAGTACTATGATGGTCAATACTTTGCCTAAGTAAATACACACTACACACAACCTAGAAAGAGAGACTTATTTTGTGTGACAGTAGTAAGAATCAGAAATAATGGACCAGAGAATTCATCTAGATTACTTTCTTCAAAGTAAAATGAACACCCAAGTAAACCTAACACTACATGAAAAGGCAAAGATGTTGCTTTTATCCAGATTTTTACATGTTCTTAAACCCTTCAGAGCACCCAGTTCTGGCTCCCAAGGTGCTGAGCAGGATGGACTGTTGATCTCACCCAGCACTGTCACACATCTGGGGCTGTGGGGACCTTGCAGTGTTGAACTGACAAACAGAACTAGAGGAAAGAAGGAGAAAGTGAGCAAAAAGAAAAGAGAAACACAGAGGATCAAAAGACTGAGACTGCAGACAAAGTCTTCTCAAGGGTTTGATGAGTAGCTGATGTGCTTGCCCTGGGAGAAAAAAAGCTGGGAGATAACAAGGACCAAAAGCTGCAGTGCACAGAAGTTCACATTCTGTGCAGTGCTTGTGTGCCACTGCTCAGGCAGTGCCTGACACACACCTCTCTGGCATAGGCTGTTGTGTGTCCAGTCCTTCCAAATTTTGGGACAGCCTGAAGCAAGCGCCTCTGGCCCAAAAGTAACCAAGTCAGCTTGGGTTCAGCACTATGCTGCTCATTCAGCTGGTAGAGGAGACAGATTACTCCAAGCCTAGTTCTCCACTGCACCTTGCTGTGGTGACTGTGCAGTCCTGCAGGGGCAATATCCTCTATAGAAGGCAACATTTACAATTGCAGGCACTAGCTTTCAGCAAAAATATTTCACTTCTTTCATTTCCTTCTGAAAAGCAGAAGGACTACTATGTGCATGTGCCTGTGCAGATAGGAGGGCCAGCCAATTCAAAGTCACGTGTGTATGATTTTTAAAGGAGAAAAACAAAGTTCCCTTCTCTTCACAATTGTTTTTAATATCTCCCTTTCCAAGTGCTCATCGGATGTGTTGGCTCAAGATCACATAATGTGAAAGTTTCAAATTCTTTGCAGTGCTTAGCCTTCCATGCACATTTATCAAGCACAGCCCAGTAAAATAAAACAACAAGTAGGAAAGAAATGTCAGAAAAGATGTTTTCATACCTTAAAATTGCACTGGGGAGAAGAAAAAAAAACCCAGAAAGTAGGAAAAGCAAACCATTCCATTCACCACAGCTGTGTTCCATAAGGCTGACAGGTCCTACAGCTTCAAAAAGGGTATCTTAACCTGACAGAGAAAATGGCTGCCACTTTCAGGTGCCAAATTACAACCATCCTTGAGGTTTGAAAGCTAGAACTATAGTGCTTAGTTAAAGCAGACAACTCTGCTTCAGTCTGGCAGAAGTGATAAAATACATAGTGGAACTTGAGAGAGTGAGATCCTCTCTTTCTCTCCTACTCCCTTTTTTTTGCTATATTTTTCCGCTGGTGGGTTGAGGTACCCAGTTGGAGCTCCCAAAATAGAGGAAATCCAGGCAGAAGAGCCTACCCAAGTCTATCAGCAGTGTGCTGGGTTTCACTCCATCAGCCAAACTTTGCCACTGGCCTGAGATGTAAAAGTTCTTGGGGTTTTGCACTCCTTCCTGGTCTTCCTCTGGTTTGTACTTTTTGGAATAAATATGGAATAAAGAGCCTGTCCCTTTAATGCAGATGCAGTGAGAAGGGCAAAACTGTTCCCAAGAAGTCAGTAAAAGTGGTAATGCCTATTAATGATTGCAGCAGAGTGCTTTTCAGTTGCCCTATTAAAGGAACTCTTTGTCCTAATAAATACCAAAGAAAAAGCTTGCTCTCAGAGCACCTTCCCTGTACTTTATTTATAATGAGTCTTCTAATGAGTACATAGTGTTTATGCTTCCTTGAGAGACTCATCACTCCGTCTCTCAGTCTATTATTTAACATACAGTACTCCATGAAGGTGTCCCACTTCATCCTCAATGCTTCCCTGCCCCCTTCCACACACAAACATCCACATACTGAGTGTTTCAAGGGCGTATCCAACTGTAAAGGAAAAGTGAACACTGGAAGAGAAGAAGGCATCCCAAAGGCTGTGCAGGGCAGATCGGGAAGAGCAACAGGTGACCTGAATTGTCAGCATGACAACATGGGTCCATCGAAGGCAGCACTAAAGCAGTTCCTATGTGTATGTCTCAATCAGGGGAGGTCATGCATGGCTATTTAAGCAGGTCATTCACCAGCCTGTTACACCTGGTAAAGTACCCAGTAAACAACAGTAACTTGACTGTGTTGGCAGTGTGTCCTAGCCCTTAGTAGCTACTACTGACTGACAAGACCATAAAGCACTCAGCCACTGAGATTTGTGGGTGTTCTCTTGGTAGCAATATGAAAAAAGCAAACCTGTTCATTTTCAATGGATAGTTTTAGGGAAATGGTTGGGGACAAGGAGTTTAGTTGTCAAGTCGCATTTTTGCCAAAGCTCCTCATGGCTGTAATTTGCCACGGCACATTCTATATCTGGCTGTGTCCGGGTGTGACACGAATTAAAAACTCTGTGAAGCTTCATGTGGTTTTCTGTTGCCATTCAGAGTCATGCCTTGAGATTGTGGTATCCTACAGGACACATCCCTAATGTGATCTTGTGACAGAACAGAAGTAATTTGTGTTACCAGGGTGCCTAAGAATAAAAAGAAGCCTATTATAGGGTTGTTCCATTGCCTTAGGCTAGAAGATAGACTCTGAAGACTCTTTTATTTTCTGTGTTTTTCTTCTAAGCTTTGAAGCGAGGAGTAAAAGGGTTTCCTGTCCTTAAGCATATCAATTCCCTATCCTTTTTCTGAGCCTCTACAATGCCTGTTTCCACAGGAGACCAAAATTAAGCAAAAGCAGATTACATAAGGAGGCTTGATCAATGTTCGACATTAAGATGAGTCTTATATTTGCTGTCCATTATCAATAGACCTCCCCGGGCATAAGATCACAAAAGCAGTAGTCTTTGTGGTATCTAGCACTTTGGCATTTAGAAGGTCAAAATTTTGTTTGAGATTGAGGAATTCATGGAAATAAAAGGACTCTCTGATATGAAAGCATAAAAGAAATATGCTCCTAAAAGTTGTTTTTTAGTGCTTCATGCAAACGGGCAGACTCACGACTCACTTGATCTCTCTGGAGGTCAAGGAGCCACAGCTGGGGCCCAGTGGCAGGGAATGAAGGACTTCTAGGCCTCTCACACCTCATCTTGGGCTTGGAAATCTGTACTGACCAGGAGAAAGATAACTCTTAGAACAAACTGATGTGTCATATGTAGCAAAGGCTTGAACCTTTTGTTCTTCTGGAAGCGAAGCACTGGAAGCTTTCTGGGAATCAATAAGGGAGAGATTTGAGCACAAGCTTGAACTCTGCAGAAAGTGCACAGCCAATTTCAATACCAGCCAGAGCTTGCATATTATGTTCACATTCAGCTTCAGACATGACACAACTCAATAATCCATCCTGGAACTGACAAAAACCATCTGATCCTTGTCTGAACCATGTTTCCAAGCAAGCTGAAGAGAAAATAAAGTACTTTGAGGAACAGATGATACCTTGCTGAGAAAAGAAAAAAATATATCTGTAAAGCATCTACACTTCCCAGTTTCTGTTCGCCTACTCTCTCTCCTCACTTTTCTCTGGATGAGAAACAGGTTTTCAAAGAAAAAGAAGAGCAGCAAGCTTACCTGGACAGAAGGGAATATTATCAGATTTATTCATTTCTTATCACATAATTGGCAGCATATCTCCAAAATGGGACCCTGAAGTTTTTTGAAGAATTGGTGAAAAACATCAACAAAATTCAACAAAATGTGAGGAGTAACCACAACTATAAGGCTCAAAACATAGCCATCCCGAGAGCACCTGTGGATTTTTTGAACTTCAAACTGAGTGCCTCCTTTTTATATTGGGCAATTATTGCTGACTGATAGATCATGAGGATGAAATTCAAAATGAGATACACCTTCAGTCTTGATGTGGGACCTTTCTTTCCCACTTTTTGAGAGTTGTGATGCCCAGGAAGGTTTAGACTGTACGCACTGCTCTATGAAATAAAGGTTCCAGGACAGCACTTGAGGTGCTTCAGTCCTCTTCCCTTAGCAAGTGTGGTGAACTTACGGGCTTTAAGAAATCCCAAACTACTGTTTTAGTTGATGCTGTCACAGAGAGACAGATACACAGTAAGCAAATAAGCACACTTAAAGCAAAGTGTGTTTCCTGTTCATTTTACAGTCAGGCATATCTAAGGGTCTAAGCCTTGACATTAAGTTTAGCTTTTGACGAGCTCTTTAGTATATATTGCACGAAAAAGAGTTGTGTACTACCTTGAGAGCCTACTAAAAAGCTAGCTATAAGCCCATATGAGATTTTGTTATTAGTTTTAACAAAAGTAAAACTGTGCCCTAAACCAGTTGTAGGACAGCACTTGATCATAATACATACACGGTAAAAATATATATATATATAAAAAACAATATGTTTTAATAATAAATTGTACAAATTATTTATGATCTCAATAAAAAAAACCCAAACAACCTTTTTTTTCCTCAAGAGTGAGAAGGGCACATTCATGGCTAATGTTTTTTTGGCCATTATTAACAGCATTTGATGGCAGGCATGTGCATACACACATGTATTTTTCTGTGTGTAATAATACATTCTGGATTACAGAAACCATGTGGATATGTCTCCTACCTCCCAGCTTTTCCCCACAGCATGTGTTATCACACAGTTCCCTGAAACTTGCCAAATCCTGCAATACTTGTAGTTTAGTTATTCTTTCGTTACAAATACACTGGTTATGCTTAATGATTAGTCCATATGAGTGAAGACTGTAACCCACACCTAACTCTCAGAATAGCAAGAAAAATTACTTTGGTGGATTGCTGCAGTCTGACAACATTTATAGTGTCTGCCCAGGGAGATCTAAATTATTAGTAAAGCTAAATGCCAGAGAGAAGGGAGCTTGGATTATCTGCATTGAGCAGATCACGTGTTCACAAAAGCAGAAGGTGCTGCTTTCTTACAGCAGCTTCACCAAATGTCCAGTGAATCTTCTACACATTAAATAAAGTTTTTGCTTGTAAAGATGGTGCTCAGAGGAATTTATTTCCTCTGGCAATTGCATGTCCACAGTTCTAACTTATCAAGAGAAAAAAAGCTGTCTTAAAGTGCTCTATTAGCTTATGAGGAGGAAAACATCCATTTTAGCACAAAACCATATACAGTTGTTCTTCAGGCCAAGATAGGCCTTTGCTTATCTAACTACTTCCAGAGGTTGTTTTATTCCCATTAATTTATTTCTATTCCACCACCTACCCAAACACTCAGTAGTCTATTTTTTTTAAGGTATGGATTTTGACAGTGCCTTTTATCTTGTTTGGCTTTTGTATGAAACAATACTTTCTGCAAATCCTCTGGAAAGAGGAGAAGGTAGTGTGGAACAGATGGAAAGGACACACCACCACCAATTTGACTTTCCTCCAGCAACATGAAGCACTACAATTAACTGTTCTAACTGTCTCTCTCTGTTCATTTCTTGATGCTGAGGTGGTTGAATGATAAGGGAGAATTCTTGTTTTTTACCTCCTGCTCCTATCTGACTGAAAGGGTAATATTTAAATAATGGATCCCTTAGTCCTATCTGCTCTGCAAGCTGATGCTCAAGTGGCTGTTTCTTTGTTTTAAAGTTGATAACACAATTTTTAAATGCAGAGCCTTCACAGCAGGCAGCTGAATGACTGGCCAGATGGCTGGGTTGTTATTTGGGAGTCCCTGAGCTAACAGCTCCTTAGTCATCAAGGTTCTCCAATTATTGTCATCTCCCACTTACATGTGTCTCCATTGATTCATATCAGTATCACAAAGGGCCATTTGTTGGACCTAACCCTAAGAAACAACAATGGCAAAAAATGTATGGGAATAGCAATTCACAATCTTCAGAAGTAGCCCCTACCATTGCAACTAAGGTTTGCTGTTGCTTTTGTCATTGCAGGTTCAGCAGTTCACAGTAAATGGCATTCAGTGTCATGGGACTAGGGGAAAAAAATCATCAGGAAGGCATTAGTACAGACTTCTAAAAGCAAGACTGTCAGGGAACCACTTCTTAATCTCATTTGAATTCAAATGCAGCTTTACATGTGTTGGATGCATATGGTTTTTCACATTAAGATGTAAACTTTGTACAAATCCGAGGTGTGAATGGTTCCCCTGAGTGCTGATGACAAATATTCCAGTATCAACACTTAGCTGCTAAGCTTACCTTAAAACTTGCTGGGGTGATAAGCTGCTGGTAATTTCTCTGCCAGCATTAGATGGAAACAGCAGAGCTTCTGTGCACTTCTCAGTGACTAACTGGAACACAGGGCATGTATGAACTTTCCATCTCCTGCCATTCCAGCTGGCCAGTGATTCATGATTAAAGACCTACAGCATGAGAAGTCAGAGCCCAGAATCGTTGAAGAAAGTTGAAAACGAAAGGTTTGATAATCCTGTGAATAGATAGCCATGGTCTTGTACAAAGGAACAGTAAAAGTCAATTAATTGCTCTTCACTGGGTGTATAGGTACTGATTTTTTTTTAATTATTCACATATACTGTCAGTAAGAAAAGTTCCAACAACATTTCTATAAAAGAAATGGCAAAAGAAGTGAGAGGCAGAATAAAATATTAACTTATCTCTACTTTTAAATGTCTTCTAGATATCTTGGTATTTCACTGATGGGCGTAAGGAAGATAAGAGAATGCCCAGTTTCCACAGATAACTTTATCTGGTATAGTCCCCACAGTGATCTCAGAGCAGACAAGGAGAATAAACAATTGAACTAATAGGGCTCTTCCCTCTGCAACTTCTTTAACTCCTGATGATCCATAACACTTCTGTGGGAATGATAAGGGGGCTTTATTAATGGAAATCTAAGACAGTTTTGTGAATTAAAACCTAGGGGGGTTTAGCCAGAATCACAAGAACCTAAATTAATTCTCTGTATCAGATTTCATTACAGGAAAGCTTAGGGAATTTCCACAGTGAAACCTGAAGGAATGAGTCTGAGTAACTGTTTAATATCAAAATGTCAGTAGAAGGGGTTTTAAAATACATCACCAAAATTAATAATAAATTCCTACATTCATGTGATGCTACCCAAGATTTCTGAAGAAACTAAAATATTCCAAACTGGTCTCCATCTCAGAGGTATAAAATATGGCAGAAGTGATGCTACTATCTAAAAAAGGTCCTGAAGGGGGGCTGGTCTGAAAAACTAGAGGCAATTTGTCTGAGTTCCCTTCCAAATAAATTACTTACAACTATGAATAAGGAAATAACCAGTTTACACATAGATGAATTCACTATAATGGCATGGTCAACAAAGCTTTTGAGGAAGGAAGTCACAGCACTAAAATTTATGAAGGTCTTAAAAAGTTGAACAGATAGAAAAGGACTGATAAAATTTACTTTCATATCCTGAAAGTTTTGTTATGCAGTCTTATATCAAAAGATTCTCATGTGGAGTGGCAACTTGGTAAAAGATAGGAAGCAAAGGAGTATATGAGCAGTTTTTCACAGTGGAGGGAAGTCTAGTGGAATCACACAGTGATGTGTACTGGAACTTTACCCATAAAATAGGATGAAAACCTTGGTAAATAATGAAGTGTGTTGATGTTACTAAATAATTCAAGGCAACAAAAATGCAATTTGTCTACAAAGAATTCAAAAATATCTCATGATATTGAGTGACTGGAAAATAACAGGGCAAAGTGAATCTGATTCTGACAGATGTATGGTTGTGAAATACCACACATGAAGAAAACAACATCTATGTGTGTGCACATACACACGGTGTGTTCTGGTTGAACTCTAGCCACTCAGGAAAGACATGTTGTGTCATGTGGATAATGCACTGGAAACATGAGTTCAGTGTCTGTCATCTGCTAAAACAGCATATAAACTGTTAGTAAATAGTAGGAAAGAAATCAAGGGCAAAAAATGAGAAAACATCGATACGGTATTGTATAAATGTTTTGTGTGGTTCCCATCACCACAAAGAGGAATTGCTAGGCTGGGACAAAGTGCAGAGCAGGCAACTAGGATGACTGAGGTTTAGATAAAGCTTCCAGACAGGAAGAATAAGGTCACATCTACATTAGAAAGTAATTGGGTGCTGAAGGGTGGACTGACAGATCAAAACAATTGCTGTTGAGAGCTCCACTCCTGAAGGGAAATCATTTCAGTCTGGATTTAGTTCAGTCACCTGGGCTGAATGTCCTTCCCACACATGCGAACCAAAGTTGACTGCAGAATCAATCATGGGTCAGACCCTTCTGTTTCTGGTAGGACTTGGAGCTTGTTTTTTGGCAATCCTGGAACAAAGCTTCTGGTTTGGTACAGCCAGAAGCAGCCGAGCAAAAACAATACATGAAAGTAGTTGCTTCAGATCCCACTTTGAGCAAAAATGCTAATGTAGATGCAGAATGGTTGGGTCTTTGTTCATGTAGGGTTTGGGCTTTTTTAGTTGCATAGGATTTTCTAGTGCAGCCCAGAAGAAAGGTGGTTGGAAAAGGCTATTAAAAATTACTTGGGAAAGGTAAACAGAGAACAACAATTCCCTCTTTCTTCTATCACAAGATGTAAGGATTACAAATGATATTATCAGGCAACAGGCTTAAAGCGAAAGGAAGTACTTTTTTACACACTGCATAATGAAATTGTGGTACACATTACCCAGAATGCTTGCAAGGCCAAAACCATAAATGAGTTCAGAAAGAAATTATACAAATTAATGGAAGAAAAGTCCATGATGGGTTAAACCTCATGATGTAGATGCAATTTACAGATCAGGAATAGTCTCAGATTTTCTGAAGCTACAACCACAGTGTATGTTCCTTATTCTTTCTCCTCTACCAGCCGC
>WEIV01004879.1:0-13481 GCA_013390005.1 Calyptomena viridis
AGCTGGTTCTCCTCTTCAAATGAATGGTTCAAATACAACTGCCAGTATCAGTGGGAAGGCACATGTGCATTCCAACCTTTTATGCCATGGATAAGAAATGGATAAGGATTAAACTCTCCAGCTAATTATCCACATATCTGTGAGGGAGAAATTTCTGACTACACTAGTCCCCTGACCAAAAAAAAAAACCAAAACGAACTTTGTTAAATATATAAATAGGTTACTAACAATTATCTGTGAGTCATAGAACAGCATCCTTACAGGAATATGGAGTTACAAGAACAGGAAAAAACTATTAATTTATATCTAGACATAATACTTAGTGTTTTGACATAAAATATTTATAAACCATTTTTTTCCATCTTCTTCCCCACTTTCTTTTTTCTCTCATAAGCTCTTCTGCATAAACACTCTGTTAAATGAAAAAACTACAAAAAATAGATACTTATTCTAATAGGTACACTTATTCCAAGGTGAAAACTCCATTTAAGCTTTCTCAGAAAACACATGAAACCCCAAGATGAATAAGAAATACCTATTTAAAAAGTCATTAAAAGTGAAGAAGCAACAGCAGCTCTATTTATTTTGTTGGCTAGATGGATACTAACAACATCTAAAGGAATTACGAATCCCATAAAAGAAGACTGGACACCTCGAGGAAAACAATTACCTGCATTATAGTAATTGGTCATTTTGTCAGTTAGTGGCTTGCATTTGGGGGATAAAATAAGGGGTAATTTTGGTAACCTACAATCCATTACTGTAAGCATGGAAGAGAAAAACTCAATTCCCAGTCTGGTATAATAGAAATTACAGTAGAGATTTATAACAATCTCAGATTTATAACAGTCCCAGATTGTTAGCCAAGGTCTGAGAGACAGAATAGCCTAAGCATTGCATAATCTATCTTAGATAGATGTGGGTCCACTCCAGCATAATGAATCCAAACATACAGTAGTTGACGTAATGACTGAGCACTTCAGTAGTAGATGGGTGTCAGCAAGCAGTGCTGATTAGCTCATCCTCTAAATGATTTTAATTCTTCAATACAGTGTACAATTTAGTGACATCTATGCACCAAAATTGGTTAGATATTATAGTCTTCGTATTATGCATAGGGAAACCAGCAGCAACAGCAAGTAAAGACACTTGTTCAAGATTATAAATCAGCTCACACAGAGGTGGAAGCAGAAGAAATGGTTAGACTCACTCTTAGCCCATAAGATCAAATGCATATAAGCATCTCTTGAATTATTAGATGCTTGTAGAGCACAGCTGCATAAATCTGGGATTTCTACCCATCTGTGAATTTGGGGGGAGGACAACAAAACACATTTTTTGTTCTGAAATCCTGTTGAAGGCTTCTGACATGATTTCTGGGGCTCACCTTCTTCCTCTGAAGTTTTCTCATAGAGGACAGAGAAGCATGAGTCTGTGGAGCCATTTTCTCTGGCACATTCCCTTTCCTCCTTGCCCACATACCATTTCCTGATAAAGAGCTTTTTCCTGATGCTCCTACCACTTCTTAGTGATGACACCCCAGTGTCAAACTCTCCAATTATCCAGAATAGTTGTCCTGCTGCATCAGAACTCTATTCTGCACCAAGTAGCAGGCTACCCCTAATTCAGGTTCCAAATCCGAAATGATGAGGCAGAGGAAAGAAATCATCTATTTCATCCAGATGATCCTGAAACGCAACACCAAGAGATACAGAGTTCAGCTTGGTCACTCTGTCTTCCCTGGCCCCCATTTCATATGATATTGTTTGGAATGGAATACTCCATGCCTTTCTGAAAAAGCCAGAAAGAAACAGGCTGCCCAGGGGAATAGTGCAGTCTCTGTCCCTGGAGGTATTTAAAAGACACGTGTTTGTGGCACTTAGGGACATGGTTTAGTGGTAGGCTTGGGAGTGCTGGGTTAACAGTTGGATTTAATATACTTAAGGGTCTTTCTCCAACCTAAATGATTCTATGATTCTATGAAAGGAAGTTGGGACAGGTACAGCAAAAAGTGGACATCTGAAGAAATCAATGCAGGAAAAGGCTGGGAGCCCCAAGAATCATTGCAGGAGTCTAAGAGCCTAGAAGTTCACTGCATAAGTCAAGCTCCTAAATGTTCAAAGTGTAGTACATTAGATATACACAGGAAGTGTCTGCCTGGGCCAGACAGCTGAATCAATATTAAAAGGGATCAAGTAGGAAATGTTTAACTGCACTTTGAATAGCTAATTTAAGGGAGATGAATCTTATCCTTAGGGCCACATTTTGCATCCTTGCTTCCTTCTGAGTAGTACATTGCTTAAACCAAAATGACTATTTGCAAAGTATATATCTTTGCAAAATGAGCAAGAGTATTACAAGCTGACACTTAAACTATATAACTCCAGAGCCAGGGAGTAGCTTTTATTGTATGCAGAACAACCTTTGATTGTGCTGTTAGACCCTACTGAGTATACAAATATTAAGTAAGGAGTAAATAAGTGGTCTAAGCTAGCAAAGAATCCTGAACTAATTACTTGTTGCTGAGTTCTCCTAACGACAAAATGTCAAGTCAGGAGATATGAATTTTTTTCCTCTCCCTAATCTTTTCGGTTTCTTTCTTCTGCTAACCTTCTACACTTAAAAATGCTGATATATTCTTATGCATACAAAAGGGCATGGGACACTGAATAAACTGAATAAAGACCTGTCTTAATGACAGTCAGGTAGTTTACAGGAACCTAGTAATACCAATGTTGTATGATCCCATCAGGCTGATTACAATGCTCTGCATGCTATAGTTGGTGACAGAGCATTGAATTTAGTGCTGCAGAGATTATTGGATTTCATACTGAACAATGACATTGCACATAAAATTGATAGCAAAATTTACAGGTGAATTCTAAATACAAAAATCAAAATATCATAAAAGAAAAAAAATTCATGTTTTATTACCTTATATTACTTAAGAAATTGACCAGTAATAGCATCAATTCAGACAAGGTACGAATTACTAAACAGATAGAACCACATCATTACCATATGCTAGCAGAAGTTGGATACGAATTAATATATTCATAGTCTTTAAGGCATCATTTTATCATCTAAGCTGATTTCCAATATTTCACCAATTAAACTTTTGCCCATTTTTCCTGTAGCATACTAATAACCACTATTTTACTGTAGTCGACAGAATAAGAAAGAAGTTATGATCTCATTTTGAGCCTCCCACACCCAAACTCTAACTACTGCTTCCCATGATCCATTGTTACACTGTCTATTAAACCAGGGGCTGACAAGTAGCATCCACAAGGAAGGTCAGTAGGTAATACAGTGGTTGTAGCAATTTGAGCGGAAGAAGTAAAATCTATGTTGAAAATAAACCAAACTAACTCCACAAACAAAAAACCACCATCAATTACATTTCTGAAAAAAAAAAGATTAGACTATTTGTGGACTGTTACTAAGCCTATCTGGAGCTTAACTGTCAGAAGCAACATTTGGTACCAATTTCAAATTTCAGGAAATACACAATCCACACTTCCCCTTGGCAGTTTGTTTCAAAGGTTAATCACTCTCAGCATAAAAATCTGTGTCTTATTTCTAATTTGAGTTTATGCATCTTCTGCTTCCAGTCATTAGTTCTTGTTATGATGCTTCTATTAGATTAAAGTAGCCAATTAGTACATTTTCTCAAGCCTGTCAATCCTTTTCTATAGCTCATTTTCACATTATCTTCAGGTTGTTGTTCCATTAAATACCAACATCAAATTGAGCTGTGCAGCAGAATCAGTCTCAACATTACTTTTATTACTGAGTAATGGAGCTAAAAATCACTACTTTGCTGCAGATCTACTATGCTGCGTAAAAAAAGAAGAAAAAAAAAATCATGCAGGAAATATCTACAAGAGACCATCTCCTGATAGCAAGGCAGCAGCTAGTATTTCTATACTGTTTCTGCAATCTCTCTCTAAAACCTCTAAGGATATAGATTCCTCAAGCCTTCCTTCCAGCTTCTTCAAGTCTTCTCCTAACATAAGACAATTGATCTTTATTATACATCAATCACGTTGTGTTTTGTGCATAGGAGAATATGAAAAATACTTAATTCATTCTGTCATTGTAGCTAACTCAGATACGCTTGAAAATCATCACCTCACCTCTGCTGCATTCTTTGTACCCCAGAATCCATTGCCTTCAACACTTGTCCAAACCTTATACTTTCCTAAGCTTCCTAACATTTTGTCAGTGAAATTTTCTAGACTTTATTACTTAGCCACAATTTCCATGAAATATGATGCAAAAAGTTAGAAACAATAATTAAGGTTTCACCACTACTGCTAAAGCAGGTCTCACTTCTTCATTTTGCTGGTGATCAGCATCTGTGCAGTCTGTCTACCTTTAAGCACTACCAACATTAATCCCATGTTACTATTTGAAGGGTCCATGTATGACATTAAAGATAAGCCCAAGTGTGCTGCATGTGTTTATAAAAAACGTTACATGGCATTCAGCACTGCCCAGCATGAAGAATCTGTTCAGACACAGTTCCACAGATGAGTGGAAAGGTATTCCTTTACATTTATTGAAGAAGTGATATAAAAGGATGAACATCTAGTGGACTTTATGTTCCCTGTTGTCATATCTCACCTGGCAAGGAAGCTTTAGTTGCCCAAAGCAAGGGGAACATTTGACAATCTATGTGATATAGTACCTCTGCTTTACATATTCCTTGAAGAAGAATGTGGCTTTATATAGTTTATTTGGTTTGATAGCATTAGGGTTGGCTCCTTCTCTGTCTGGGCCATCTTTATGTTACTATTATCATCAACTGTGTCATACCTATGAAAGCATATGATCCACATTCATCAGATGCACAAATGAAATCCAGTGTTATCAATATTCCTCCATAACAGGTCTACATTGCAGATATAAATTACAGTTTCCTAGGATAAAATTTCAGATTTTCTAAAGCCTAGTTATATATTTGCTGTTTACAATACACACAGAAGTTTTGTGTGGGTAATGAATTCCAGCTTAGGCATATGCTGTGCTATTCACTGCAAAATGCTTCAATTTTACCCTTTCCCCCAGTTTTAAATGTAATTGAGGAAGAGTTTTCCTGTGATATGTTTCTTTCATCAACTTCTATCTTTAATATCACGTTAAGTATAAGGTCTTGTCTTTTAATCTTACGTCATTATTATGAATAGTGGAAAGACAGAACTTTTCTTATAAAAATCCATTTATATAACGAGCTCCCAACTGAAGTATACTGTATTTCCTATGTTCAGATTAGATTTTCAATAAGTACCCATACTCTAAGTGGAAAAAGTTTGCACACATGACTTCTCTTCACACACACAACTTTATCATGTATAAAATATTTTCTTACATGTCTGACACTTTAAACAGGCTAGTAAAAAAAGAAAAAGAGGCAGATAAGTGCAAATATCTAGGAACGGAATAAAAAAAACAAAGAAGAACATTTCATTATATCACATTATACACGCGTATGTTTGCATTTCAAGGACTGCCCAGCATGATCCTTTGTCTATGCAGGCCCTAGTAAAACCAGAAAGTCTTCAAGAAAGGAAGATAGAAAAATTAGATGGATTCTGTAGAAAAGAGCAGGGTTAGACTTGAAGACCTGCTGAAATCCTTCCCATCTGAATTTTATGAATGAAAAGGTACAGGCTTATTAGTCTGGACAAAAAGAAAGATTTGAGGCAACTGTCTACTAAACCATGAAGGACATGGAGGAAAAAGGTCTAGATTGATCACCACCTCTTCTGGTACAACAGTCTTGTGGTTTGGATTTTCCTGTTGAATTTTCTCATACTATCACACAGCTTTGAGGGGGAAGACACGAGAAATGATTAACCTCCCTGCTTCAGCAGCCTCACACTCCAGGGGCCAGGCTGCATGAGATAGGGAGTGGGGGCAGAAGATCAGGCAAAGGGGAGGGGGAATCCCCACAGCACCAGGTCCGAACCACATTGGAAGTTGTTGCGCTCTGAGCAGCATTACTGTTCAAAAGGGAATTACCTGAAGCGAAGTATCATCAGGGAACTGATGAGAACTTGAGGGAATAAAAGGCACCAAGATTTCCAGTTTGCTCTCTCTCATTTCTGGGAATGGACCTGTGGGATGTTGCCTCTCCAATTCTATCGCTACTGTCACTTCACTGCTGCACCCACTGCCGCCACTTCAGGAGAGCACAGCCCCACTGGAGCCACCACCACTCCAGCCACTGGCTCTAGTCACCCACAGGAAAGCTTGGAACTGTTGCCCCCACTGGAACTACTGCCTCTCCAACTGCTGGCTGAAGCCACCAAAGCCCAGTGGCACAGTGTCTATGGGAAAGCCCTGTGGTGCCACAGGTGCTCCTGTTCCCACTGCCTCTTCATTAGCCACATTACAGTTTTTCTGTTGGTTAATAAAGGAGTTATTTTTTCACTTATATCTGGGAGTATTTGGTCCTCTTTCTCGATACCAGAGAAAACCAGGTGTGTGGAATCTGAGAAAGGAGACTTCTGTCTGAGGTCTCCACTCCCTTCAAATTGTCTGAAATCAAGACAAAGAGCTAAATTGTCCCAAGCAAAAACTACTAGGTGAAAAACTCAGAATAACTGAAAGTAGTTCATTCATCACATTTCTTGTAACAAAACTAGAATTCCCAGCCACAGGGAGCTTCAAGTTAGTACAAATTCAAGGACAGCCTGGGCATCTTCGTGGAAGACAAATCCTTTGAGGGTTAAAAAAACCACACAGAAAGCTCTTTTAGCTCACTAACTTTCCCAATTATAAATGGTTTAAGGCTGGAAAAGTAATGAATATTACTATGCACTTGCCCCTGTCTTATACTCTCCCTCAAGTATTTGCATTTTCCCCCTATACGCTATCAGAGATGACACCAGGAGAGATAAATGTCCTGCCTGTCCCAGTACAACCTTTTCATTACATTACCTTCCTTTGTCCTAAAGCTAAACCATTGACTTCCAGTGTTTTAACCTGAATTTTGCTAATGAGTCTTTCCACACATCCCTTCATTTGCACACTTGAGTAAAAACAACTCCCCACTAAATCTTGTCCCAACTTTGATCTGCAAGTGAAATGTACTTTCTTGAATCAAGTTTTATAAATGATTAGTATATTCTAATTACATTTCTGAATTTTCTTAGAAACCTTAGAATCTGCAATTATGATGGTCTGACAGGTTTTCACAGTATGCTACCTATAAAGTATGTCTACTCAACTCCCACGGTTGTCAAGAAACAGCACAGCTCACTCTTGCTCTCAGTGGAGTTTATTTCAATGTGACTGCCATGAAAAATAGTCATGTCTTCCCATGCATCCTACACACACATACACACACATTGCAGTTGCCTCTGATGGGCAATGAGATTAGTCCTAAGAACACCAGGTGGGAATGGCAGGAGGAACTATCAGGACACTTGCATAATTAATACATCCCAGAGATGAGGAGCTATGAGGATTTCAATTGACTTGGGTGCAATCAGTCTGCAAAAGGGTATAAAATGCTGCTAGAGACTTGACCAGTGTGGCAAACTTCTTCTGAGGCTGTAGCCAGCTTCTCAGGAGATCTGTCTCTGGCAGGGATGCCTGCAGCATATGTCCAGCCCAAAGACAGAGAACACTTTTGGATGGGTGAGTGAAAGCACTAAGATCTGGAGACATACAGAGATAAAACCCTAAAGTAGCTCCATAGGTGCTTTGTGACTTGGTAATTGTGCATTCTGCAAGGCCAAAGACGGCAAACCTAACCTGTATGTTTTTAGCCAAACCTGTTTATATTAGACTTCTTATATTATATTATTATGGATATATATTATTATTTTTATATATATATATTATTATTATACTAGACCCATTTATGTTTTATACTGCATTGGCAATAGTTAGATACTCTATTAGTAATAAATCTAATCATAACCATCTACAAAATCTGCACCTGACCAAGAGCACTTCTCCCTGCTACTCTGCAACAGTCAATCAATAACAGAAGCTGGATCAGACCCTCAAAGTCAGCTACTACTTCTACTAATGACCGAAAAAAAGTCATTTCACCTGCAGTTCTGTCCAGGAGCAAAAGGCTGTTGACCACAAGGAAGCTGAACTAAGCATCTCTAGAAGATTGTTGCATGGTACCAGAAGGGACAGTTTTGCTTTGCTTTCAGTGGTAACACACACATCAACTTTCACTTTCTAGAAATAGCTAGTTATACTAACCAAGCACTTAATAATTGATCTTGACATGAATACGTTAGTCCTGTCCTTATGTGGTTAAAATTTAGAGTAAATGTGTGCAAACATTGACTTAGATAGTATTCAAATCAAAGTCTAAGATGTCTTTAGAATCGATCTCTCCATTAAATTCAGTTGACATAGCTGAGCAGTGAAAATAGGTTTCATTTACTTAGTATTAACTAAAATGTCACATCTTATACCATTTTGCCCACTTCACGTTTTGATTTTAATTTTTTGAGTCTGCCTAAGTTCTGCATTTGTTCCTTCCTAGGAAATGAAGGGGAAAAAGAAAAAGGAACAAATAAACAAAAAGCCACATGCATAAAAAAGCCCTTCACCAAACAGGAAATACACAGCCCTGCACTAATAGTTCCAAAGTCCAATAAAGACTTGGTTTTTGTTTGAATCCATTCTTAAAGTGTGCAGCTAAACCTTTTTTTCCCCTCACAGATCCACACCTTTAAATATCTTTGAAGGAAGATGACCTAAGAAGATGCTCTATAAACTTACAACGAACAAGAAAAAAGTATTCTTTTTCAGTTGGACCAAGTTACAGCTATTTTTTTGCAGAAAGGTCTAATCACCTTCTTGGGTCATCTAATTCCATCACTTTTCAGATATTTCTTGTTGATAAGCTTAAGAAGCCTCTGTAACTATCTACAGTTTCCATGATCATAAGCTATAAACACAGAAAACTAAATAAAACTGAAGTACTGTAGCTACAAGCAAAGAGACTATATCACCCACTTAGAAATTCCATATACTCACTTGTACAGTGGTCACATGAAATGCTCAGAGCACAACAATTCAGGTAAAGGCTTCACATACAACTGTTGCAGGCCAGGGATTATTGTGGGGTTTATTCTTTCAGCAAATTCTAAGGCACAAAAGTCCAAATATTTAAAGACAAGTTGTCATTCTGAACACTTGGAAATTTACCACTTAAAGTGAAACAATCTTTCTAGCACTCTATCTCCTGTTGCCAAATGTACCCTGGCACACAAAAACACTTGTACGTGGGCATTTTAACATACAAAAAATACAAAGGTTGAACCATTTAACACCTAAGACCTCCAAATATCAACTGTCTAATTATGAACCAATAATCTTCTTTGAAACTATCATCTTGGATAGCAGTTTGTCCTGGTAGAAATATATTTACATTACTGGCATACTTGATTTTGGCTTATGAAAGATCCTCCAATGCTTTAATATGTCTAATGAATGCTATATCTTTATTAGTCTCTGATTTATTGACTTACATTCCTGCTATCATAAAGTAAAGGTACCACAAAGTCACTTCAAATAGAATGAAATATCCATTATGGGAGAAAAAGTGAATATCTAAAGAGAAAAAGTATATAAACAGACATATTTCTATTCTATTTTCCACTTCAGAATACAAAAGTAGTTTCATTTTCCTGTACATGGAGATGCTTTATAATCAAGTTTGTACAGAATAAATAGTTTTTCATTCAGTCAAATACATTTTACAAAACAAAAGAAAGTTCTCATGATTTGGGGAGCAGAGCATTAGAAATAAGAATTCCTTCTAGCAATGGTTGCTGGCTCTCACTTTCACATTGCAGCAAACCCAAGCAAGATTAGTGATGATGAGTTTTTCTGTACCCTTTTGCATGGTATCAAATTGATATGTGCAAATCATAGGTAAATTAATTCTGAAGAAATTATTTGGTTCCATTTTTTATAAGGCCATAGGTGCTAGACAGCTGTGATTTGCTTTCTTTCTTTGCAACATCAGCAAGGTAGCCAAACCTTTTATGTGAGGAATAGACACGTTAAATGCAAGCAATTTTTATAGTCATACCCTTCTCACATTTTGGGGTCTGGTAGAAGTAATATTTTAACATAGCAGATTGCCAACAAGCAGGGTTAGCAGAGAGAGCAAACTGCAAATGAACACTGCAGAAAAATTATAGAATTTTTTTGAATCTAATATTTTCTGTTTTGAAATTATTTTTCCCATTGCAGTCATTGGACTACTTTTGCAATATTACATTAATAAAATGAAGCCGTTTGTGGGTTCTTGGCCAATTCTTTTGCATCATGGGGATTTAATAACACACATGGATCCAATTTAGACTAGATTGCTAATGCAGTCATTTGGAAGTCCATGGTTTTGAGATTTCAACAGAAGTACATATTGTGAAAGCATCTCATAATAGCTGTAAAGACTAGAGAAAAAAAACCAAAGCTGATTTATATGAGGGACGGAAAAACTCTTTTTTGTTGACTAACTATTTTGTCAATGAGGAAGAGCAGCTTTAGAGAATTATTACAACTTCTACATAACCATTAAGAAAGAGAAACACAGAAGATATGAGAAGCAGATGATGCTTTAGATACCATGAATTAATTATATGTTCCAGTCATTTTAATATTGTGTAATATATGAGATAGAACAAGAAAAAACACAGCTTTCACCAACCGAGCAAGTGAAGACACTGTGGCACTCTAGCTGATCATTATACCAACACATTCTGTCTGTTGCCTGAAGACAAAAAGCAGACCACTGAAAGTCCCATTTACCTTTGCAACATTATTAAATGCTTCATAGCAGTCAGGTGGAGAAGTTCAGTTTTAGGATCCCAAGGCATCCCTCTAAAGTCAGAAATTAACTAGCTAGACTAACACTTAGTTTCATTCCTATGGTTTTGAGTTACATTGGCTGGACTTCACAAGCTTCCACAATTTTGACTGCTGTGACTACAGCTGCTGGGAAGGTCACACCCAACAGTGTTCAAGCTGCAGCTTTGTCTGAGAGCACCTATATAACCAAGGGCAGTCTGAGACCTGGTAGGACAACATTGCTTCCTCCTCCATTGTGGACTGTATAAATTAATATTTTACAGAGATAATCTCAAGCTCATCAGGGGTAGCTGAGATGTTTACATGCTACTGCAGTACAAGTAGCAATATTAAATTAATTTCCTACAGGACATTGCTTCGTGTTCAGCACAGAAAGCCAAATGGTGTGTTGTTATAACCTGCACTGTCTTACTTACAATGGCTTAAAATGCTCTTACATTAAGGAGTTGGAGATTATGTTGATGAAAAAAATTGTCCCTGAATACTTATGAAAAATTAAAAATTGCCAGTTCTGAAATTAAGTTACTGAAACTAGCAATTAAAGTAACAGACAGTTCCAATGGTGGATATGCTGACATACTTGTAAATAATTGTCTGCTTAATTAGAAAGACCCTCCTATTTCTAAGACAGCAGATAGTGACCAGATTATTATAGACCTCACTCTTAGTTTCTACACACATGCATGAGCTTAATCATATTTTAATTCATTTAGGCTGGCAGGTCCCTATAGCATGAAAATCATTAGGATAAAATCTCTATTAGATCAAACAGCAGAATCTTTTTCTTCCAGTAATTTAATTATTTGAACAGCTATTGACACATGTATTTTCCTGTAGTTTCTAATTGGTTTCTAATCTGTAATGTTTAGAAATGTCCTTTGTAGGGTGAGGAGGGAGACATAACTCTATTTACTGGAGAAAGAGCATTACAAAATGGAGTAGTGATTCCACTTAGTGAGGGCTTCACTCGGCAATTGCTTATAGTATAGCATGGGATGTTATATGCTATCATAACAATTTGTGATTAAGGTTGCCCAAGGAAGAAGGATGAGGTGTCCAAAAGGACGGCTGAGGAATATTTATAGTGCAAGACTCAAGTTCATTTTCAGAGATGGGCAAAATCCTGCCAAAGCACTTAAATTTTGCACATCAAACTTTTAAAAGAACAAACTTCACACAACTCTCCTGAAAAATAAATAATCTGTTCAAACTATTATTTTTACGCCTTGATATTTTTCTCTTTTGTTCAGTTATAAAAAATAAACACGGTAAATATAATTTATTACTTTTAATTAAGTCACCAGACTGACAAAGTAGTTTCTCATACCGAGAACAGCAAAGTAAGACATTTGTGATTTATTAATTGGTACATCTTAAACTGCAAATGTGTCTGAAGGTAATGCATAGAACAGCACCTCATTATTTTGAACACATCTTGTTAAAGGGCCAAGGTCTTGCCTCTTTCCCATGAGGAAATTGTCACTTCATATGGTGCACTTGAATTTATAGAAGCAGTAATTCAAGTAAGCGAATGCTTCAATTACAAGGTTTCATATGAGTATCAAAGTACTTTTTTTCTTCTCTCAGTTATCAAGGTTTAAGTCTCAATGGATCTGTGACTTGCTCTACATTGCACTTCCTCTTCTCATATTATAAGTTATATTCTTCAAAGTCAAAGTTCTGTGTGAGCAAAGTATTTCTAGGTCACAGAAAAAACTGGGATGAAACACATGTAGTATAAGACAGTTTTACTTGACATAATTGGTCCAAGTCAAGTGAGTCAACAGTATCTGTTCAAAAAGAAATCTCTTCCCTTGTGTTTCTAGAGCTGATAAAACCAACCTGGACTTAATCAATCTTTATGATGGTTCCTTTATATCACAGCAGAGAAACAGAGTAATAACTTACTAGCAGATAACATATATGACACCTAATCTTTACATTCTGTTCTGAGATCTTACTCTAATTGTAATTATTATCCTTGTCTTTATCCTTAAGGCTACCTGTATGAGGACTCATATAAGTATTTCTCTCAATTTTTTTTTCTGATAGTCTTCCAACCTGTCCTATAGGAATAACACACTAATGTTTTCTCAGGACGTTTGGGCTCTATCAACTGTGCTTTTCAAGAATTTGACATCTGTTTCAGGATTTTTTCTTCTCTCATGTTAAGTGTCTTCCAAAAAAGAGGAAAACACACAGGGAAAGGGACACCTGCTTTGCCCTGATTTTTAGTTTTGTGGTAGTCATGGTACAGATACTGTACCCATGCAAGTCAGTCGAGTTTTGGTGCAGGAAACTCACCAGCTAATACAAAAATGTCATATTACAGTCACGCGCATTATCTAATCCTCACTGAACCAAGATTTTTCTGCTCAAGATGCATCTCCTCCTTTTGCTTCAGAATAATGATGATTTAAAACTATGCATCGTAAAAAAAATGAAATACCAAAAGAGTGATTACTAATGATTTAGGCAACTCTGAAAGTTTACCAGATGTATAGTCTTGCTTCCAATAATCACTGTTCCCTCCCATTTACCTTAGTACAGCAACATAATCTTTAACGTAATACTGAATAAAAATGGAGAACTAATTATTTGGGGTGCCTAGGTTAAGAAAC
>WEIV01004879.1:29361-47650 GCA_013390005.1 Calyptomena viridis
CTCATCATATTCTATATTGATACACCATTAATTTTTTAAATTTAGATTTTTTAAATTACCTTCTTAAATGGACAAATTATTAGAAAATGAGAAAACTCGCTCTTCAGCATCCAAATACCATATTAACCCCATTTCCAATAAGTATTTTTTCCTTGGTGAAATGCTGTTTAAACACTTTGAGAAGAACAGAATATTGCTACAGTTAAAGTAAATTATTATGTATTTTCAGCTAGTTTATTTTTCTGAATTAAGTACATACACAGCCAGAATGGTCAGAGCCACCACAAACAAATCTCCATTCCTAGAAAGAACCGCAACAGCTGAAGGGTACTTTGGTTTCTTAAGAGGCCATCTTAAATTCATGCAGCTGCTTCTGATAAGCCTTTAGCATATTTTATCAGAGGACCATTAGCTTTCATTTTATTCATAAGGTGTAGAGGGGCCAAGGAAGAGAAGAAAGATAGAGAAGGAAGACAGATGTACCTTATGGAGAAAAAAACCCTACCACCAGCAGCTTCATATGTTACTTTTGGGTCCTTAGTTTCTTTGTAAATCTTTATCCTGTCTCTAGCTCCTAAATGACTACAGATTTACTGAAAAGTGTCTGAGCAGACATTTGGTATCAAATTCCTGTGCTAGGATTAGCATGTTAATTTCTTTCTGCAAACATCTTGTAAATCACATGAACAAAACTAAAAAAGAAACACTGTGTCTAAAAGCAGATAAGATATTCTACTAAAGTGTATTTTGTACTATTTACTAATAAAACAGTCATAATTAAGACAGAAAAGCTATACTATGAAAAGCCCACTCTTTTTACTAATCATTCCTGATGACAGAAATGCATCCAGTAGGTACAGCCAGCATCACATGGTGCTAGTTATTCCATAGTCCATACTGTAGATCACCCTTAAATTGTTATACTGTCACCTGCTTGCAATAAATCCCAAATGCAAAGACAAGTTCTACAGTATTTTTTTTTCCTAGCTTTTTTCTTGATATTAAGATAGCAAGACTCAGTGTAATTTTTCTGAGTTGGTCTCATTCCTCTAAATTTCATGTGTGACTGATAGTACATGGATGTCGTTTTATGCAAGTTATCTTAACTTGGTACAGAGAGGGCATTAAAGACAAATAAAGTTTCATTTATAATTACCATACACACACCTGATACTTCAATTTATCTCAGAGTTATAAAGGAACATCAAAAACTTGCTTCCTACTTTTCTGAGGTTTGGTGTATTTTAAAAATATTTATACATCCATATAAAATTGACATTATGTCAGAACAACAAACAGCATCTTCAAAAAAAATTCTTTAAAGATATCAGTCACTGACAAGTGCATACAGACTATGAAATCTAATCTTTACAGCAGTTCCTCAGTGGGGACCACTGTTGTTTCCACAGAAGCACTGCAAAAAGCCAAAATTATCTCGGCCTAACCTTTTGAAGTTAGAGACAAACAGCTCAAGACTCCCCCAATCCTGCCAAATATCAATGTTTCCACTAGTCACCTCAACATCACAGCTTGTTTTTTAGACATACACAGAAATGCCTGATTACTCAGCATCTAGTTATGAGATCTCTGAAAGGCTTTTCATCAGGAATAGGAAAACAAATAATAACAAAACAAGTTTTGACATCTTAATAGCAAAGTTAAAATTAAAGAAATTCTCACTTTAACATTAACACAGTCAGGAGGCACATAAAATAAAGACAAAAGAAGCACAGACAATCCATCTCATTCTCCATCCTCTTCCCACCGCTGGGTGCCTTAAATTCCCTTTGAGCAGTTGGACTAGCATTTATTATAGTTTTACCCAAATCCAAACTTGTTTTTTTTACAGCAAGTCTCTATGAAAGTCCTGTAGCTTGTGGAGTAGCTCCTGCCAAATAACTAGCTGAGGGCTTGAAACGTATGCAAATTTGCCTTATTCTGAAAGGGGGTGTAGGCTCTAATCTGTAAAGTAGGTACAGATGTACAGTGCTAGAGTTAAGCTAGCAACTTTATGAAAGAGCTTCGAAAGGTCCCCAGTCAATACTTAGCTATCAGAACTCCCTATTTTTCACACCTAAAAATTATAGAGATCTTACCTTACCAATGTTTAGATCACCATATCTTCAAGTCCTAGGTTTCTACAGCCATACAGCAATATTTCAAATTTAAGGGGAGTAAGTAGGTGGAGGTGTGCTCTGTGTATTGGCCCAAAAATCAAGGTTTTAATGAATACCAGCTGCTGGTAAGGCTACTTAGAGCCAGCTGTTGCAGGAGGCCATAGTGTTAGTAAAACTTAAAGACCAGGAATTTTTCTCTTTTGCCTCATAAGTTATATCGGTTGCTCAGGCTGTTTAAAGCTGTAGGAAAGTGCACCTGTACCTTTTTCACTATTCTGAGCGATCCTGTGCCCAAAAGAGTAACTGACAATTAACTGTTTTCCAAACTCATGGTGTTTTCACACTGCACATACTCATTTAAAAAAGGCCCTTTTTCATACAAGTACTTTTCACTCCCTTTAAATTTAAAAGTTTCTTTTGCTAGGTACTGCTACATTACAGGTGTGCAGATTTTCTTGGTTTCCAAACATCTGTAGGGTCTTCACATATCTGCATAGACAAGAGTCTTTTAACACATTTTCTTAATATTTCAGGTAAGGCTGAGAGGGAAAAAAGCCAGTAAGTTTACCCTTTCCCAAATGGTGTATATCCTCAGTTTTCACACTGACAGCATTTGTCATTGTCTTTCTTGGGGCATTCTTTGGGGACTCTGTTAGATAGGAACCTAGCCTGCTTTTTTTGCACATAAAGGATAATCTTCTAATGCACAGTCTCTGCAAAATCATCCTATTTATCCTGGGAACAGTAGCAAAATTTAAGAGTTTAAATATGGCAGCATATAAGTGCATCTCTATAAACTCTGGGGAGTTTCACATCACAGCTACACAGCTCTCACTGGGAATATTCTTGCCTTTCAGGTTATGAACTGCCTGCTGTGGCCAAGCTGTACAAATCTGAAAGGCTTTTTGTTAAAGATGATGACAACCCCAGGATATGACCTCTAGACAGAAATACAAGAATTCACTGGGGCACAAGCTGATAAGTTTGGGAATTTTTTGTACTCCCAAAGTCTTCCTACTTCATTAGGGAAAATAGAGCATATAGACCAAATCTGACCCAATCTTATATCATCTACTGGAAATTGCCTTTACAGGAATATATTAAAATATCAAATTAATCAGAATGACTCTCATATCATTGCCATAAAAATGTTAAAATATTAAGACTGCTGTAAAGCAAATTATTTTGTGAGTTGCAGAACTATTTGGCACTGGCACTTTCCTTTGTTCTTGACTTGTCTTATCTTTACCTCTACCAAGCTAAGTCAACAGCTGTAGCTATACCTTTGGCAGTGAACACAACTTGGATTTAGATGCCAAGTATATGAATATTTTGCATTTCACTCCACCTCTCTATTACCCTCAAGAACAGACTCGGGATCCTCAGATGCTCTTTTCTGATCAGTTACTTGGCAAGGTCTTTGACAAAAATTGATCACTGAGAGTAGAGTAGCACTGACAGTACAAACAAGCTACAGAAGACTCAGAGAATTTGAGTTTGATACCACTTGCTTAAACTCTCTGCCCAATAGTTGATGTCCTACCACACAGCGAAGTTGAACAGTGTCCTCAAGCTTTTATTACCAAACAAAAAAATTGTAATGGTACATCTCTTTTAGATGCTTTTTTAGATGCTTTGTACCTGCTTCCAACAGAGATGTTTCTCTTCAGTAGAGAAAGAATGTTTCTCTTCAGTTGGTAAGAGTAAACTCCAGCCACAGTGTTCAGTCTTGTACCCTTTACCCAGTGGTAGCTGACTGATTCCCTTTCTAGAATACACCTTTACTAAAAAGGCTCACAGTGCTGTATGAAGTAGAATCCACTTAATCTTCTGTATTTCCAGCTCCAAAGACTATGAGAAAATCTGACTTGAAAATGTGAAAGAAAAGAATAACCAGGATTGCCTTTTCCTCTCATTTTTGGAATTAACCTGCCTGACTGGGTCTGTGCACTATAGAGGAATGTGCAGACTGGGAGAGAAACTATCTTTGTATGTAGAAAGGGTTTGGTAGTAGCTGAAATAACTGCTCTTTTTTATAGTGACTGACAAGCAATTTGGTGGGAGGCATTTTAAACAGCAGGCATTTAAGAACTCATTCAGTTTTTGAGGTAGCCAATATACAGCAGAAATGGGATCTGTGCACATAGTCATGTAAGAGGGGTGATACATGCTTTCATAAAGCCACAAAGAACTATCTGGCAGCATTGCATCCACAGTCACAATTGTTCTACAGCAATTGTCTGCTGCAGCCATGGAGAGCCAGAGATGCTTTGGATTCCCAAATAATATTTCATATGCACACCGCAGTGAAGAATACACAGAGAACACTCCTTTTGTTCCATAAGCTTATGTGATTTGTGCTTTCTTACGGAGTCCATGTACACATGCAGTCCTTTAAACCAAAAATTTGCATCAGCACTGACACAGGTTCTTATTGCACACAGCATTATCAAGGCAGTTTTAAATGGAGGAACACAAAGACACTGAAAAAATGGATTTGTACTGAAGTATCTTAATCAGAGCATTTGGAGGGAAGGTTGTAAATAAAGCTCGTGTTTCATTTCAGTGAGAAATCTATCATCCCTGTCATCTCATTGAGTTATAACAGCATGGAGTGACTTGTTATTTACACACACACACCACACTGAAGCACCTTAGTAACAACAGAAGAGACAAAACTACAAGCAGCCTCTAATAAAGTAGCCAGTGCTAAGTAAGAGGAGATCAGTAAACCAGTCTACTACGAGATTAAGTTTGTAACATTGTGTGGGGTCCTGCTGTGTAGAAGCAACCTCTGAATAACCCAAACAGACACTTAAAAGGAAAAATGAAAAAAAAAGACTATTCATTCTTATGAACTATATTAAAATAATTTTTTTTACTGCCACTGCAGTATTCCGAGGACAGAAACATACTCTTTCTAAGAAAATGTTACAGGTTAAAGAATTTTACATCCCACAAATTATTTGATACTTCATACAAAAACTGGTTTATCTTAAATGTCACAAGTACAACACTTCCTAACATAAGACAGGTTGCACTCTGCTAATCAACATCCAACAACTTAACAGTGAAAAGTACATATGCAGATATCAACAAGGTGAAGCCTGACCTACTTATTTACAACTTGATATAAGCCATTGCAAGACATGCGGTCAATTTTACAGTCTTTGCTTGGGCAAAGCTCCCATTAATTTCTAAAATTGTTTTACCTTCTTAGGAAAGGTCAGGCCCTCCATTTGCCCAGGGAAACATATGTAAAAGGAGTCAGCTTTGCCAAGAGCAGAACTAAATGCCTTCAATATTAACAACACATACAAGAGAAAAATTTTAAGTAGTTCAACTCCAAGTATTATTTGTTGAGAAAAAGTTGAATGTGAAGAGAAAATGGGTTAAGTCTAGGAAAACCACCCCATAACAGGGAGGCTGGAACTAGATGATCTTTAAGGTCCCTTCCAACCCAAATTATTCTATCATTCTATGAAAAGTTGGATCAAAACCACAGACCAGAACAGATAAAATTAAACCCACTTTAGCCAACAGCAAGATTTCTCTGTTCTCCTATGGCCATCAGCTCTTGGTCCAAGCAATGGTGTAGCTTGTAGAAGAACAGTGCCAAATCGTTCTCTTTAACTTATAGGTCAAGATGGTTTCACAAGCACCAAACAATCAGCTGTGCTTCAGCAATATCTCACTTGTGAATGCACCACTCAGAGCACAGCAACAATGTCTGAGGAATCTGATCTGGTCTTCTCTCTTGCTTTGCAAGTATTTCTATTTCATACATTTGTTTTCATTTATGCCATTTTATATATACTGTAAACCTTTATGTAGATATAAATAAAGCCGCTAGAAGCCTTGCCAGTGGAATGCCTTCTGAAAAGCAGCAAGCCTGGCAGACCTCTGCTAATTCTGCGTACAAGCCCCTCAAAAATAGCATAGACAAGGGGGCACTTAAAAAGGGCTCAGACAATACCATAGAAAGTCTACTAAAGCAACATACATTACCCTTTCTAGAGTAATAACAACAAAAAAATTGTTTACATTGTAAATAGAAGTCCAACATCCATACATACAGGCATACTTGACCAAATTTTATTCTCTCATGGATAAAAAGCAATTCTCAAACTCACACTATTGACTGCCTAGAAGATTATCTTAGAAAACAGTTACTTAACCTCTTTGTTGTCATTATTCTTTCTGGTGTATAAGCCCCTTCCTGTCATCCACAAAACACAGTAATGCAAGCTGAATCTCACAGGGAAAAATACAGAATTAAATGATACCAAGAAATAAGTGTAAAATACTAAAAAAACCTAAACAGATCAAATCACTGTTACCAAAAGTCTATAAAGAAAGAGATGGACTGCAATAATAAGTTATCTGTCACTGACCAGTGAAGTGTGCACATTTGTAGGAGGGTGTGCTGGTTTAAAAGTAAAGTGGCGGAAGAAAAGAACCCAATTTAGAGAGACCACAAGTCAGAACTTAGTAAAAAAAACCCAAAAACGCATACATACAATGACACAAGGTAAAAAACTGACTTTGACCCACAAGGACAAAGCACAACCCAGCCCCATGGGATGGGAACAGCACAGTGCTTGTTAGCTCCTGTGCCGGGCACTGCATGGTGCCCCTGGGTGCAAAGCAGAAGGAAAGGAAAGCTGGGGTGCTGTTGAAGACAACATTTCTGTTGAAGAAATGATAGCAGTCTCCTCAAGAGTGGCAGTCACAGTCCTGCTAGAATTCTGTTCCCCCTCTGGATCCGATGAGGTGACATCCCCAGTCCCCAAACCTGAAGATTATATATCCTCAGGTTCAGGTGGGAATGCCCCATACCTCCCCCAGAGGCAGGGAGTTTCACAATAGGTGGTTTATCTCTGTGAGTCCTGGGATATTTTTGGATTCTTTTGATGATCTGGGCCATTTTAAGTGCCTATTGTGTCAGTGCAGCTGGGTCCATTAGCAGGCAGGACCCCTCCAGCTGGATGTGGAGGTGTTAATGTCTTCCTGGATCTCTTTCCTTATCTATTGTGGCCTGTGGTGTGAGGTGTGCCTTGGGCAGCTGTTATCATTTTATCATTAACAGCCCATCAGGAATGACACAGAGGGTATAGAATATACAGGTTTTGGTTATACCCTCATCGTGATAAACCAGTCCCAGCCCCTGTAACTATGACAGAGGGAAATAAAATTTGTTACACAGGACAAAGAATCTGTTATATCTTACATAAGCCTGAAGATGAACTCTACCTGAAGGGCTTCCCAGTAGACCTGTGTGGAGTACCTTGGGAAAATGCTGAGTGTGAGAGCTTTAGAGAAATCAAGAGAGAATTGCATGCAAGACTAAACCAACACATGGCAGACATCAGCAAAAGCCCAGCCAGCTCCCAGCTAGGAAAACATGCCTTATCCACAGATGCAGCAAGATGAGTCACCAGAGGAAAACAAAAATTTAAATTGGAGGCAAATGAAGCTTTTTGCACATGCATGACAAGAAATCCATTGAGCAAAGCTAATTTTATGTCTGTGCTGGAATAGCTGTCTTGCATGCTAAAAGTAAAGACTACAATGATAAGAAGGGAAGTACCACATAGCTTAGGTTTTAGGGAAAAAAATAGAATCAAAAAGCCCATCCAAACGAAATACTCTTAATTAATTTAATAAAAGATAGGTTCTCCTCAGGGAGCTTTATTTTAGTACATTTTATTTTCTATTTACTGCAGGCTAAGAAGATACTGTGGTCATTCAATGCAGATCAGCTGATAGCAGCTCATTAACCCACAATCACTCATCTGTGAGTCTAGTTCACATATTGTGTCTTTGCACACCAAGAACTCTTACTATGTTTCAAATGACAGAGCATGACTAGTGTGACTCCATATCCTGGGGCATACAGAAAATAGTTCTCAAAACACATAAGTACATCATGAACACATAGGATTTGAAAAAAAAAAAAAAGAAAGAAGGAAAGAAAAAAGCCCTCATATCATAATGATTTTATATTCTTTATAATGAATAGCAGAACTGATCATTGAATCAGGCCCTTATCCCACTTGGTGCTCTGCAAACTTTGATGGAAAAGCCAGGTTTTCTGTTACAGTGAGTGTAGTTCAAATATTAATCAGACAACTTCTGAAATGTGTGTTAAAAATAACAAAAATTTTCATAAAGGCTCGAGTATGAGGATTGTTTCAGAAGAATGCAGCATGTGAGTGGAGTGCTTCATGTACAGCATATCCTAACCCTGTACTCTATCAAGGGAAGTGAAAAATGCTTCCAATAACCTGTGAACATTTTAACTATAAAGAGGGCTTATAAACTTCTTGAAAATGCAGAAAATAACCTACAGGTTCTAGAATTTTTTTATACTATTATGATTTTACAACAATTTATCTCCCCATAATAGCCTTTCTAGCAAAAACACCCTATTCACAATATAAGAGCCAACTGTTACTTACAAGCTAGCTCTGCAAAAATAACTGTTCTCAGGGGATAAAAGACCTCTATCAAACTCAGGAGTCACAAGTGGGTTTCCCTGTGTAACTATATGGTTTTAAGAAATTCTTCAATCTTCTCAGCACCTTATTACCTACATATGCTGATTCTTGATTATCCAACAAGAAAAGAAATTGAATAAATATTTTCAAAGTGATCTGCTGTTCTGATTTAAATGGGGACACATTGACAGCTTTGCAGAAATGTACAGGCTTATATATTTATTTACATTTGTGTGGACTCATGCTTTATGTTTCATAAGTTCAAATACTGCAGATTTTAGAAATCTAGATAAAAGAATATTACTTATTTTGCATAGGAAGTGAAGGAAGTGCTTAACTACAGGGGGTCACTTAAAATCACAACAGTAAAATCACAACCAGTAAATGAACATGAGAAGAGAGAGTGTTCAGTTATAGGTGGATAGCTGGGCCTTACAGAAAAGTCTGTCTTTTTATACGGTAATGAATAGTGGTACATGCAAGATTGTAATCTTGTTTTTGGGCATGGACCCGAAGGAATTGAAATGCATTCTGTTACAAGGCAGCTCTGAGTTTTGGAGTCTTTTTCATTTGTTTGTTTGCATTTTAAATGGGTTAAAAAAAAATCCAGACAGACTTGTTTGGAGATATACTTGCAACAGAAAGAAATGAGAAGAACAGTAAATGCTAGTTGCTAAGCAATCCACATTTCCTAGTCCAGATGGAGTGCCAACCTGCATGGGATTCTTACTCTTTCCCTTTTACATACTGTATAATAACATCACTGGAAAACATACTCTCCAAATGGCATCCTCTGAGTCTGCAGAGTGGAGTGCTTGGTTCAGCCTCACTGAAGTCGCGAGTGCTGCCCGAGGAAAGCCCGGCTGTCAGACAGTTCCCATGCCTGGGCCATTCAGCAGTTGCCCCATTAGAAGCTCATTGCATTTATGGGGACAGACAACTACATTTGTAACTGCTCTGAGGTTTTTGTCTCTTTGGCAGGTGTGGCAGGGAAAAAAAAAAAGAAGAGATGGAAACTCCACTGGTTCATACCTATGCACTGCCAGCTGGAATAGTCTTTTCTGCCACTTTATTTCCACTCAGGATGAAACTAAAAAAAATAAAAAATCAAAACCAAACACTAAACACAAATGCACACACCCAAACCAAATTACACAAACAGGGGGAAAAAAAAAAAAAAAAAAAGAGAAAATCAGGAGTAGCAAACTAAGGATTCATCACAGTTCAGCCTTGCTGAGTGCAGGCAAGACCATAGGGCACTGTACAACCACCAGGTTCAGCCAGCTCCACCAACTTGTTCCCAAGTTGAGGATGCCTCCTAATTGCTCTTACAGCTCAACCAGAAGAGAATAGACCATGTGAATTTACTTGCACACACATATAAGAAATTCCTTTCCAATAACCTTTGCTAGCTTAATTTTCTGAAATATTGATCGGCATTACCAAGTCCCCAAGTAGATGTACCCACAGACAAGTTAAGCCAACCACACAAATATTTATTTACTGACAACTTTCAAATACATGGAGTGTCACTCAAACAAAAATAACTGTAAGATTTAAATATCAGTATGTTATTGTTGTGAGATGATGTGTAACAGCTAAGAATCTGCATTTTCTGGGTATTAAATATTACTGAACAACGTTAAAGAACAAACATGTTGTTCTCATAGGGCCCAACTCTGAAGATAAGAAGCTCTGACTCTTGCATCCTTTGCTGGGAGCCAAAAGAATTCATCTCAGAGTAACACTTTGGAAGTGGGAACTTCAAATTAAATTATTTTTTATTATTATTGTATTCTGGATCTTATAATAAGCACAGCTGTTTACTTATGTGCTAACTATATTTATATAGACATTAGAGGCTAAAATTTAATTTTGTAATTTCAATAGTATGTGCAAATGATCTTGCTGCTGCCAAAAAGTCAGAGTGTGCTATAAAAATCCCTAACCATCTTCATCTCTGTTTTCATACTTCACATATGTATTAGAATGGATAAATGTGCTGACATTCAGAAGCAGCATTGAGCTTTATGAAATGTCTGCTCAAAAAAGGATACTGTAGCTAGATGCATATCATAGCCAATGAAACACATTTGAAAAGATTGTATATTATTTTGCTTCTTCCATCTTCATCAGATATTTTGCCAGGTGAGCCTATGTTATACCAAGACCGAACTGGGAGAGGCTTTGCCTTCCTTCCAGTTTCCCTCCATTGTCCTGCTCCTTTAGAAAATGAATTGCCACTGCAGCTAAATGTTGAGCAGTTCTTTTCTGTATCACAGTAAAGGCATCAGAATAAAGCTCTTTTTTAGAAAGGGAGTGTGTTGTGCCACAAAACCAAGAAAGAATGTTTCTTAATTTCCTTTTAGTTTGGCTGCATTTTCTTTATTCTGCATGTTGTGCCTGAATGTGTAAAATTCTGCTCATTAAATAAGGGAATTCAGTGAATGTGCATTGTCTTTTTATCATTAGAAACAATTCAAGCAATTGGAGGAATAAGAATTTATTCTGTCGTTTCTGTTGCAATTGCTAGTCTTTGTCAGGTTATTGATTTAAAAAGACGTTTCTTCATTTATAATTCTGTTACACTTCGAAAAGCCTGTAAAGAGAGTTTGAACATGAGCTCTTTTGTGTGTGTGTGTGTGCTGCAAGCATATCTTGTTGGGATTTTCAGCCTTTGATAGATGTGTGATTTTTTTTCAAATATGTGTTTACATTATTATGTATAGTATGTCTATTTATGTGTAGATATATGGTAGGTAAAGCTCTAAGTTTCTGTTATAAAAGGGTAAAATATTACAAACATAAATGGCATTATATAGCACTGATACAGACAGCTTTTGAACATTTCTTTTTTATCTACATAAATAAGACCTTTTAAAGGATTAATGATGTTATCTTAGCTTCCTTGGTGTTGTAACATTTCCACTCTTTCAGAACTTAGAAAAGCTTTATTTTACTCTAATTCCAAAAACAACATCACAGAAAAGAAATATGGAAGCAGTGCGAGGGAGAGTGATCTAATGTGGAAACAACCATCATCAGAAAAGGGAGCATGCATGCTTCCACATGCATGAGCATGCTTAACTTATGGCAATATGCTCACATATGTGCTCCTCAGGAGAGCAATGGCTCAGAGTCAGGCTGCACAGTACCAGAAAACAGCAGTCAGTTTGTGGCTGATAGTGAAATGTGTATGGAAATCACAAAGGGAAGAGCTTTAAGGCAAGAAGGAGAAGGAAAAGCAGAGTGTCTTAAGGGAGGACACGGTTTCAGAGAATATCAGTTATGTTATTATGAAGGTTGGTTCAAGGCTATCTTATATTAAAAGTCGTGAATTACAACTGAACACAAAAAAACTTGGGACAGCAGAAAGTACTTCCCATAACTTCTATGTGTCTGTGGAAATCTTTGAAAGAAGGCTAAGTGAAAATGTCTTCATCTGAGTTCTTTAAAGTGGACATCTACCAGGTGGAAAACATAAAGATAGTGTGGATTCCTCAAGAGATAAAAATCTGGCATATCAAACATATGCAATAAGCGATGAAGTCTAACTTTTGTTGTCCTTCCATATAGAGACAAGTATACATTCAGATAGAAAGCCCTTGTAGTTTCAGACTGACAATCTAGTAAAATATAGCTGTGGGTTTGGTTTAACATTTTTATCTGTCTGAAAGTTCCAGCCACTGCCCTAACCTACTGCAGGAGAAAGATGGTCAGACTGAACCAAAGATCCTTCTTAAAAACCCTTTCACCCCCTTCTTATCCTTCTTCAAAAAAAAACTTTAAGACCACTTTTATAAGCTTTAAGATCTTTAGAAGTTTGAATATTGTCTTTGTTTGCCTTACTCTGCAAATATTCCTTTGTTGTCCTCTGCTTAATTTTAGATCAAGAGTCATTTGGGCAAGAAAACCTTGTTTTGTAATTACTTCTATAAACCTAGTACAATTTAGTCCTAGCCCAGATTTTAGAAATGGTCATAATTAATAGTAAAAATGGGAATGGCCAGAATAAAGAAGTTGTTCTCTAATAATGCCATGTCACTTGGAGAAGACATTAACAGAGCAGTAATTGGGTTTTCTGAATAACTTTCACTTCATCAGTAGAAAAAATACAGAACCATGCAGTACTTCACATACTAATACAGTCCTTGAGACAAGCCATAAAAGAGATGAAGCATCTCATTGCTGGAAAATAGCTGTAATTTAAGACTTACTTATGCCAGACAGAAATATGAACACTCATTTCTCTGCAAATACAGAAAGATACCTGAGATTTAGAGATTTTACGTGCAGTTGTTTTCAGAAATTTCCAAAGTTGTGGGGAGGGTTGAGTAAGAAAGTAACTGCAATTGTACTTTGTCTAAAAAGAGTAAACTGCTATTTTTTTCTCTTATTTTTAACTGTCAGGTGTTAACAGGGAAATTTTAAAAAGTTGTGCAGACTGGTAGCTTAAATGAAAACAAATGCCAGATCATGTCAGCTTGCAGGAAAAAAAAAAAAGTATTGCAGCTAGAAGGATGGAAAAGATGTTGTGGTCAAATAAGGTGTCTAGCAGAGAGAAAAATGACTGCTTGCTCGTGTTTTATACCATTCTAGCCTCAGATTCTAGGGAAAAAAAAAAGGAAAATAACCCAAACTCACTAAAACTTAAAAGTAGCAGTAGCTTTCCAAGGGTTTAAACTGTTTGAAAAGCTGTCTGTGGTGAACACTGTTAGAAGGTACAAGGTGCACTGGAGGGATTTGCAGGAAAGCCAAAACCAAAGTAACTTTCAAGATCAATCAGAAACTGCTGTTTCAGGAGCTGAGCTAGAGTTAATGCAAAATAAAATGCATAGTACTCCACAGAGATTTTAATGAACCTGCTTGGAGGCAACAGAATGAAGGTGCCGTTGGCAGGGAGCAACATTTCAAAATAACCTGAAGCAAGTTACTTAAAGTCCAAACGTTTACAACAAAACTGAACAAAACACAAGCAGAAACTGGGAACAGGTTAATGAAGTCCTGTAAGCAGCGTCAATCACTTCACAAAAACACACAGAGAAAACAAACTACGTTCAATGGCGGTTTTTTAAGCACCATGTGAGATACATTAAAATCCTTTGAAAAGGAGGGACTTTCCTCTGAACAACTTCAAGCATTTGCATTCAGTAAACAAGACATCTAGAGAAAAATTCTAGTCAAGCCCTGCTGTCCCTCCAAGCTAAGTTCTTTGGTATTTGTCGCTCTTTTTCTTCTCCACCCACCCCACACTTCTTTTCATCTGTGTTTCACTTTCAACATACCACTTGGGATCACTACACAGCAACAGCCCCAGTGCTCCTGCTTAACTGTGCTGTGCCAGAGCTCGTGATGAGTTTATTCACCCGCATGGCTAAGCAGCAATTCCAAGGCTTTCCTTACTTCAATTTTTTTTGTGTTAGGAGATTTACTTGCTACTCCTGGAATCTGAAACATGTTTCACTCAGCTATGTGGTAATTAGAAATTACGCTCTAATGATCAATGCATTTTTCAAGCATCTCAGTGTTTGCAAGGAGATGTTTTTCTAGCCAGTACTGGAGCAAAAGAGGAGATTCTGTTACCAGAACAGAATTTTAATCATTTCACTAAGTGGCCTGAAAAGAGTATTTTGCTTCCTTTATTTTTTGTTTGATTGGTTTGGGGCTTTCTTGTTTTGTTTAGTTCTAGTATGCATCCTGGCCCTAGGAGGAAATGACCATCACCACCTGACACAGAGCTGAACTGCAGTTGCCAGGATGACTGCTGCTTGTCTGACTTCTGAAGATTGAGCCAGGTTATTGCTCTAGTAGTATTAATTAACGGTGATGAGTTCCATTTGTACTAGCCAGAATGAATGCTGTATTCCAGCACAGTTCTCAGGATAGCTTCTTTGTAGTAGTGTCCCCTGATGGTATGAGACTGCAACCGAATTAGAAAGAAAACATGGGGAAAAAATTCTTAAGACTAAGGAGAAAAGCCAGACCATAAGCTTCAACTTGTTAAGCTACTGCAAACTTTCTGGTGAAAACTAAGTTTCTCCAAAGGAGATTTTTTAGAAACTTACTTTTATTTTGAGAGTTTCTTTCTTTCATTATTTTTCTGTGAGCAGCTTGAGTAGATGACATTGATACATAAGGTATGTTACTTCAACAATTGTCACTCTGGTGGAACAGTTTGCTATGATGCAGCTTGGTAGATAGATTTTTCCATCCATTGGTAACTAAGATGATGTCACCAGTTTCAGATGCCAAAACTGCTTGAAAGTCTTTACTATTTAGTACTCACACTAGTAGCAACTGTTGCCGATCATTATGAATGTCCCCTGTTGCCAATTCTTATTGCTCTCCTATATTTAAGCCTGGCCTAGCTAGAGTTAACACTCTTCCTGAGCAGTAAGAAACTACAATAATTGATCTCTGCAGCTATTTGAGCCTGGCTGAACATGGTACGGATGAATGCATTTGTAGCAGATGTTGAGCAGCTCATACATAGCTTTTGTGTTCAGAAAAAAAGGAACCTGTTTTGTTAGTTGTGTGCATTAGGAACGTTTAAATATCAACAAGGAAATGCTCCTAATAGTAAATATCTATGGTCTTTGGTATACTGGGCAGGTCCCAGAGGTCGTGGGGGGGTGTGCGTTTAGGTTCATTCTTTTCTTTCTCCTACTTTTTAAGCTTTTTAAAGTGTTCTAATGAATTATGTTCTGAAACGTTCCTGGAGTACTGGCGTGGCTCTTAGCTATGGGAAACAGGTATTTCTGGCAAGCAGGTAAATGTACCGAAGCTATGAACACCAACTATTTTGCAACTATTTTGCAATAACTATTTTGCAACTATTAAGGACAGCTGACAATCATCATCTTCTTTGTGTTTGGATCCATATAATGAAATGTCTTTTTTGTAGGCAAAATTAGGAGAAACAAAAATTAACATAACTCAAAAACATTATGTGTGTGATGAAAGAATAGCTGACTGCCAGCAGAGCAACATTTCCAGTTCCCTGTTACTTTATTTTAGACAGTATATGCAGACATAAGTCTTGTAGCCCATTGAAAGTCACAAACAGTGATGCTGAAGATGCACACAGTATAAAAAAAATCTTTCAAAAGAAACAGTAGGCTGAGTGATATCAGGTTTAGGATCTCAACAGTCTTTCACCACAGACTTCAGGGATTTCAGGACTTGGTTGCAAAGGCCTATGGAGAGAAACCTTCATTATTTATGACCTTGGATAAGGATAAATGTAAACAAAACACTGACAAACAAACAAAAAGCTCAGCAAAAATTATACCATGTGGTTTTACTACATTAGGAGTTTTGATTAATAAAGTGTGGGGGGGAGGTTTAGCAACAGCGTACCAATTTAAAATAATAAAACCTAATGAAAAATTAACAATAACATGAAATGTTTCTGTAATGTTCCCTGTAATGGCTGTTGACATGGGAAATATATCATCAAAAGGATTTCTGAAGAACAAATTTAGCAAAGAAATATGTAATAAGAGTGGCTTAGATAGCCACATTCAGTACATAGATTTAAAATGTAATTCTACATTTTCACACATTAAATATTTAAATTCTCATAAGGAACAAAGAGTGTGGGACTCTCTCTCTCTCTTCAGGCATATTACATTTCAAAGCAAGGATGTCCTTAGTATCCAGGATCTGCAACCGTATTCTATTGTTTGGCCTCAAACTAATTGTACCAGAAAATTAATTATGTCCAACATTTCAAGCCAAAGTTTTTCAAAAGCAGCTTGATCCTGAAGGGCAGGAGTTGCTCAGCATGTTACATATTGAAACACTAAGTGGCCTGATTTTTCAGAACTGCTTGACTTGTCTAACACATGAGTTTTTGATAGAACCAGATGGTGTTTAGGTCTTGGTATTTCAAGACACCTTGACACATATCCTTAAATGCATTTCTGTATAATTCAAACTGATTTATAACTTTTCTGTGTACATAATGGTACCATTTGGAAACGCAGTCTAAGGATTAAACCTCTGTGCATGTCCTGTGCAGGACAAACACAATTTGAGGATTAGAGAACAAGGGGAAAAGTTATTTTTGTTTCAATTTAAAACAGAGAGAGATTGTACTAACATTCTGGCCTTTTTTTTCCTCTCTTTCTTTCCTTTTACAGTCTGTGACTTGCAGAAGGATAACAAGGTTAAAAATCTGCTCAGTTGCTCTAGCTGATGGTTTCAAATTTTTTTCTTCAGGGATACCAGGTTGTGTTTCACAAAACACCTTTCTAACAAATAACCGGAATGGTGAAGGAAAAACAAAGAGAGAAATCCCATGCATACAATAGATTACATTATGGTTGTTTTTATTACCCATACTACACAAAAAAGCCTGAATTTTAGTTATTGAAAGCAAAACAGCTTGAAAATACAACTTGTTAACTAGTTTGGTAGAGTGAAATTCTTCTGGAAGATTTTGCTTNAAATTCATCTGGAAGATTTTGCTTCCAAAAGGTGGGCAAATATGTGGGAAAATCTCAGTTCTCTCACAAAGCCTCATCACCGTAAGTTGGTTCCACTGAGTATTTTCTAAAAGGGCTGTCCTGAAATGGAAATGTCCTGACCTTGGCTTGTGTAGAAACTCTGAAAGTTTCTGAGTTTATCACAAGCTTAAATGTTGCTTAAACCTTTTGGAGAATTTGAGTGTTTTATGAAAGTATTTATAAATACTTTGAATTAAATATTCTGAAATAAAAAAATGTCAACTACAACACCTACTCTGTAATAGAAACCCATCATCTTTTATATAACCTTTCAACTCAAATATCATTTTCTATACCTTTTGTTTAGTATTTGCTTATAGTTTGACATGCTGTTATCTAAATTTAACTAAACCTATCAGTGAAGTAACACTAAGGTGTCACCAGAGCAATCTATGACATCCACCACCCACCACAAATACCCTATTCATCTTGATTTTCTTTTGTGTGCTATGCTAGTCCAAGTGTCTTTGAATAATGACTCCCCCTCCTTCACCCTCCTGTGAAATGAGCTGTATAACCCTTACAAACCTACTAGAGACAGCAAGTAGAGAGTAAAAAGGTAAATAGAAATAAAAAATCCTACTGCATTTTAATTCTTCTATTGGTCTTTAAACATTCCATCTTCAAAAAAGGGGCATGAGAGAGTGTCAAGGTTAGTAGTTTCCCCAGCTATCTGTTATTATTCACAGCATTTCAAGACTGTGTAAACTACTCCCTTGCTTTTGTTTCAAGCAGATCAAAACAGAGTTTTATTCTGTGGTTTTGTTGTTGACATTAAAAACAAGAAGGAAATGGGAGGTTCCAGCAGCATCAAGATGAAGCAGCAATGTGTGCAGAATAGAATGCTGGACTATAACCAGTCAAACTTTCAATGGAACATCTGAGGCAACACTTGGCTTGCAGTAAACATCTCATAAGTGTATTTGTCAGTAAGAACACGTAGTAGCCCTGAATGACCAGAAGTGACACCTTGAGGTTTTTTCCTTATATTTCTAGGATTTTAGTTTGGCTATATAGTTTTACTTAGAAGGGTCTCTACTAGGCCTTTCTTAGCTATGTTTACATTCCTTCTGAAGATAACAATGGTAGTAAGATGAAATAGAAGGCCCAGAGATCCTGGAGAAGATCCTGGGGTGGCAGGGGGGCAGACCCAGGGGAGGGT
>WEIV01004882.1:705-45791 GCA_013390005.1 Calyptomena viridis
TAATCCTTCTACCAGATTAAACCAGAAGGGTGCAATTGATTAATCACTTCTGAAAATCTTGCATTTATTTTTAGTCAGTGCAAAAGAACCACTGATTGTGACAAAATCTCATACCACAGCCTCCCTTTCAGAGTAAATTATGGACAAAGTTATAAACCAGCAAAAATAGAGGTTCATAATGGAGACGATGACAGAATTTTAATTATACAGGACACGAAGAACAATGTAATAAAATTAGTGGGGGGAAAAAAAGTGTCATTTAGTTGATTATGTGCCTGGAAGACTTTGCTATAGATGAACCAATGTGCTTGGTTTATAGTTGCTCAGAAATTAGNTTATAGTTGCTCAGAAATTAGTTGTCTTGGAATATTTAATGCTGAAAGCACTTTGTACCTTAAATTCATACATGAATTTCTATTAATTGCGATTTGCAGTGCCTCTGTGAGAGAGGTAAAGGGAGTGAATATTGCTGATTCACAGTTATGCAACCTGTTTGCGAAAGTGATGCAGCCGAGGCTTGGAATGGACAGTGCATTTGGACACTGCAGTTAAATTAGCTAATTCCCTGCAATCTATACACTCAATTCACAAGATAACTTGCTCAAAGCATATTAAGGCATTAACTTGGGACACAGTTGTTTCATTTAGAAAATCCTGAGTCGGTATTAGAAGAATTCTTTCTAGATGGGTGAGATCTTAGTTTCTGTCCTCTGTGCACAGAAAGAGAGGAGCACAACAGAAATTATTAGGGTTATGCACAAAAGTCTGTTACCACATGGAATTCCTGGGAGTTTTTAGATTTCTAATGTTATCATTAAAGATAACAGATAAGTGCCAGCTCATCTACATTGGCTGTTTTGACTCTGGTACTTCACAGGCTCTGAGGTGGTAAATTCCCTCTGTTATGAAATTGAAAAACTCTGTAAATAACATTTGTCGTTAAGCTCTGCTGAACGTTAGTCAGAGGTGTGTAATTTCCATTTACACAGGCATTTCCTCTCTATGTGCACATATGATTGCAGGGTAATGGAGAACCATATTTAAACACTTAGAGAGAATGATAAAACCTCTCTCGAGTTTAATCACTTCCTTTTCAATGTAGTCCAAGTGCAGAACAAAAGAGTGCTCCCTGTGGATTCACTGGGGTGAAGGGGTACCTTGCTGCAGTCTGCCTTCTGAAAAAGGAGTTTTCTTGACAACTGAGTGACATTTGCAGTGTGCTACCAGTAAATCATGGTTTCAAGTGTGCCAGAGACTAAATATGTATGCAAACCAGTCAGAGCACACACGGTCAGAGCTTCAGGCTTCCAAAATTAAAAAGTACACAAGTTCTATAACAGGCGTTCATGGGGAGAGTAAAGAGATGAAATGACCTACAGGTATGGAAGGTTCTCACCCTACCAGTAATTTTGTTACTTGGTAAGATTACAAGAATCTTAGAGTGTCTGCAAGGTTTTAGTAAAGTGTCTCTGCAGTCATTTGAGGAGGAAGCATTTCTGCAGATATTGTTTACCAACAGCTCCTTCTCAATATACTTATGACCCTTTTTTTATTTCTTTTGACCCAAATAAATTGTTTTTGCTTGCAACTAGAGAATCATTTACTAAAAGCAAATAATTTCTGTGTGTCTTTTCAAATGATCTTCAAAACATCAAGCACAGTCATGGATGCCTGAAGACAGAATAGTATCTTCATAAAAATGCAAATTATTCCAATTATAATAGCAATCAGAGTCACAGAGAGCAAGGGATTTCTTAGTTATAGCTCTTGTATGGCACTCAACATTCCCACTGAGACAAGGCAGAGGAAAATACAACAATTTAAATAATATTGATGTCCATTTCCTTTATAATTCCTAATGGCATGAATATTATTTAAAGACTTTTAAATAAATATACTTCATACAAATGTAGCATAAATTTTACGTGAAGCTTTTAATTACAGCTCATTTTGGTATATTTTTCACTAAAATTTTACAAGGCATATGCAGATGTTGAAAATTATCACAGTCACTATTTGACAACTAGTTCCAACCTTCATGGCACATGCAAAAGTAAGTAAAGATCACATTTGTTCCAAACATACAAAATAACAGGACAAATATCACTCAGTTCCTGCTCTTCAGACAAGCAATCCAGAGCTGTTACAATTAAAACTAATAAAAATTAGTTACCTCAATGTAAATTGTATCATGTCTGGATCTCAAAACACTCCACAGGAGAAATCTCAACTTTACAAGTAAGGCAATAGAGAGACAGAGAAGGAATGGATTTATTTAGTGACATTTGGTATGCTGGAACAAGGACCTTGCCCCATGTTTCCCACATGCTACTTGGATGCACTATTCCTCTTCTGGGTTTCCTTTCAGTTTTGATCCAATCCAGGTTGCAGTCTACTCTGAAGCAGCATCAGGATGACTGTGCCTTAATTCAGATAGGGTGCATCACATCTAAGAAGCCTAATCCAGGGTCTAAGAATCATTCAAACGAGAAGGGGCCGGTCTTATCTTGTGCATACCCTAGTCCAAAATACATACTATTACCATTACTAGCAGTTTTACTCCACCTATCAATGTATTTTCCTGGACAAACCCCAAATATTCTAGCTGAGCAAATGATAATGCTGTAAGGTTCTTTGGATGCTGTTCAGGGAGAAATTTCAGCAATGTGCATCTTTTTATCAGTGGGTGAGTTTTACGTTTCTTTTAATTTGCTGTGCACAGCTTTAAAAATGAGTAAAGATTCAGAAAATTGTTGGCAGAATTTGTCATACACAATTCCCAGACCAGTTCTACAGTAGGAAACATAAGCCAGTATCCAGAAGCCTGATGATCCTGGCCAACATGGCTATAAGCCTAATCTCTATTTGTCAGTCTTTCTTTAGCCTAAAATCTTAATTTAAAATAAAATAAAAATAAAAATGGAACAAAAAGACACAGTCTTTGAAAAGCTATAGTGAATTCAGTTGAGGAAATACCACAAGATACCTCATCCTCTGGCTACAGTTTGTTTTTTATGCTCATTTTCCCCTCCCATAGGTATGAGCATCTTATGCCCTGGGGGCTGCATGCATGGAATGAAATTCACAATCTGCTCCAAGAAGAAATGCAGTCTGTTTATCACCATGTAGAAGCCACTAAAATCCTGTCCAGAAGATTTCTTGGTATTGTTAATGCTTACACTTCCCATGTTATACCTTTTTCTTCCTGGCATCCATTTTCTTTGATTATTTGTGAAATGATTTGTTTTACAAAGGCTGAACACAGCATCTGTGTAGGACTTCACACAGGGGGTATTGGATGACAGACCATGAGACCTAGGCACTTCTTTTATTCGAATTTCTTAATTATTATTAATTATTTTAGAATATGTATTGGACATATAAATAGACATATGCTAAGTATATTCAGTGAGTAATGAAAGAAAAATTCTTAGGGATAAAGATAGAATAAATGTCAAATATTGAATGCAATTGGGAAAAGGAAGATGAAAGAATATAAGGGAGAAGATCTTTGCAGTGATCCATTGGGATTTAAAAAAGGCACCTTGGGATATAAGAAAGAATATGCAACACGGATGTTTATAATATTTAAAACCTAACTTGTTCAAAAATAAAAAAATGTGTTGCTATCAGGTGTTCTATAAAGAGATCCTTGAAAACATACCTTTCTGAGTCATACATATGATCAAACCAATTTCTTATATATGTAATAAGGGAAAACGGAGAAAGGGCCCTTTAGTTAACATATCTAATCTATGTGAATTGCTTTAAAACAGCTTCCTCATTATATAAAATCAATACTTTATCTTTGAGAGATTTTAATGAAAGAGTGTATAATCTTTCTTTCCCCAAAATATTGACAATATTATTTTTAGTTGAATATTAGAGCAAGAAAGATTTTTTTAGGATTATATCAGCAAAGTTCCACTAAAGAACATTTTATCTGATGATGAACATGTCCACACACATATCACAGACAATTCAGATGAAGAATAAATATACCAAAATCATCATGACATGCCCTGATAGCTCAATACCTATTGGTGTTGAGTAACACAGGGTGAATCTTCACTGCAGGAATAAATGCTGCTGTCATGAAAGCTGCAATTGCACTGGCTGTATGAGCTCAGACCACCTGGCACCATCAAAATCATCTGTTTAGGAGTTTGATTTGTTAGCAGTTTATGGATTCAGTTGTCTAGTTCAAAGCTGCTCAAAAAATTGCAGAAATAATCATCAGCAAGGACTGTGTGGCCAAAACTCCCAGACAGATTTCAGGAAAAAATACTGTAAATTGCTCTCTTAACTTTAAGCCTTCATATGTGGGAATGTCATTATCCTGTTACAAAGGCAGCAGTGCCACAGGTCTAAAATTCTAAAAATTCCCTCCATGTGTTATTGTGTTTTAAACTCTACTGAACATTCACAGAGACTTATTTTTATTAGGAAATATTAGCCCTGAGAAACATAGTGGCAGTCTCAAGTACCAGGTACATTTTAGAACATTAAGTAACTTGCAAATTTTCAGACACACTGTTGTGGTTTTCTCCTCAGGGTTATTATCCTGGAATAATGGAACAGCCTCTTGCCTAAAAACCTGGAAAGTCCTACATGACAAAAGGTTTACATTTCAATTACTAGCTTCATTTACCCATAGGAAGCAAACATTATAATATCAAATTTTGCTTCCAAGTGCTGGTGGAAACTTTTTGAAAAACTCCTCGTTAGGAATATTTACTGTCTAAAATAAGTGTGTCAAGATTGAAATGTCTATTCCTTTTTTTTTTTTATGTTGAAGAAAACCACATGGTGTCTATATGCCTTTGTGCCATTTTTTCAGAGAGGTTTTATTATCAGATGTTTTCACTGCCTGCCTATCAGTGCAATATGTCATCAAGGTAGCTTGCTGCAGATCATGGCAGTTGCTGTCAGACTAGCCCAAAGGATGCCAAAAACATTTCTTTCATGGTAAACTGCAATAGTTTTGCTATTTGAATGGTCAGACCCGGTAGAATATTCATATTGTCCTTTTCACTTAACAATAAGGAGATAGACCGTATATGTAAATAAAGCACCAGCATTTACAATTGTTTTTAAGGATTCATTTTAGAAAGTGGTTTGGGTGTTGGGAAGGAAGTAATTCAAAAACAGCCAAATTTAATTCTATAGTGGAAAAGATAACACTGTATAGTCAGAGACTAGAGCAGACAAAATTGCTGAATTTCCAGCTGCTAAGAATTCTTCAGGATTGCCCTAGGTCCCTGGAAAGATGAAAACATGGCATCTTTAAGGCTTAAGGTAGTTATCCAAGTAAATTTGGAAGGCCAGAGTCAAGAAGGTCAACATTTCCAGCAACGCCTCAGGATTCTGTTGTGTTTGATAATGCTGAGTTCTATCTCTGTTTCCAACTGAGACCTTTACTAGCAAGTCATATTTCTTGGTCAAGAAAAACCTGATAAAAAGTTATGATAGCATCCTACAGTCATCATGGAGGGAACAATTGCTATGGCAGAAGGAAGTGAAAAGTTGTGGAGAAGCTGGTCCTGGGGAAAATAAAAAATGTTCCCTTTATGAAAAATTGCAGACTATTAAGATGGGGGTTGAACTCATGGGTGAAAAATCAGTTGACTCAAAGTGTTTATGAATAATCAGTGACACATTAGCTACATTCTTCATTGCACTGTCCTTAAAAACTCCTTTTCATTCAGTGCTGTGTTTATGCAGGTATGTTTTATAATAATGTTTATAAACTAGGACAACATATCAGAACATCCAGCCCATCTCCTCTATCCAAGTGTTCTGATTCAGTGAATTTTAATTAATTCATTGTAAAATCCACATTACTATGACATTAACACATATTTGACACTATATATCATAAGCATTCAGAGGTACTTTTGACATAACACATTTTAACACTTCTAGATACTGGAATTTCTTTAGTCACAGGAAATAATGGCTACTTTATAAGATTCTCTAGAGAATAGTCCTAACCCATACACTTCAACAGAGAGAAAGACCTTTATTTAAAGCATCTTAACTATGGCTAAATGGAGGCATTAACTAAAAGGAAAACATCTTCGTTTGTAAAACCTCTATTTATTTCTGTCAACTGCTGTGCAGATCAGTCCAAACTGGGTTCTGCCAACTGACCAACCAGCAGGTGCACAATGCTTGGCCAGCACAGTCTGCAAGGCCTGATCTAATCCTACTCATGCAAGTCTCTTTCCTTTATTCAAATCACTAAATAATGTTCTTCAAGACTGGCGGAAAAAAATTGTCCTTGAGATGTTATCCAATAAAAAATTTCATTGAACCCGATCAACAGATATAAAAGTAACAAAGAAAAGAAGAGGCAAGAAATGGGAAGAGGAGACCATGATTTCTACCTGACTCACCCCTCTGTACCTCACAGTCTTGAATGATAAAGGGATTAAATAGGTAAACAAATTCCTAACAGAATACAGATCTGTATTTAAACCTTAGTTTCATAGTTTTGAATCAAACTGTTACAGATGGATTAGTATGCATCTTTCCTCAGCCATTTAACTCCAGAAATGCCCAGTTTTACAGAACAAAGACCTAATTCTTTCAAAAAGGGCACTTCCACCTGCATTTGAACAACATTTGAGAGAAATGCAAATTGGGAAACTGAAAACCAGACAACTCAACATCTATTAATAATGTTACAGGATTATTTATATCTAACCTGAAAGTTGCAGTTCCATAGCATTTTATTTTAATTTGAATTCAACTTACTGCAGTTGGCAAGTTTCTGTGAATTTGCAATGTGCACACAGAGATAGGATACAAAGAGCTACTTTGGAGGACCAAATGATACTGGCCATATAAGATGAAAATTGTTCTTTACGCCTGGTGAGAATCAGTAGGAATTGTAGCCCTGGAAAAGACTACACAGGAGTTAGATTTTATGGTCATTACTCCCAGAAGAAGATACTGTTTTTAAATTTTGCTGATCAGAGCCAGCAGTTTGCTACAGATCAGGTGATGATCATTTACATGTTTATGGGCTGACAAAACTCAGAAGTTGAACACTTCATTAAGTTACAGGGCAAGATTCTCACAGGATGAAATAATGCAGGTACATTAGTTTGTATCCATTTAGGTCAATTAGGTGTCTGAGTCCCTGGCATCTAACTTCAAATCAGGGACTTAAAATACACTATTCCAATGCCTTCAGATACAAAACTAGTTCCAACCACTCCAGCAAACCTTGCAGGCTTGAGGGTAATTATTAGTCATCCTTAAAATTAATTATAAACCAAAAGTCATAAAAATAAATTACATAGTTTTGAAATTTTTCAGGTAAAATCCAGCTCATGGGTTTTTTTTCTAAGATATAATTTTCTATCTGACATTCACATCTGCTGGACTGTGGATTTGCTTTTAGAAGGCTCTAGTTAAGTCACAACCTTCAATTCTTCTTCCCATTTGACTGGATTCTGGAACGGGTATTTCAGTAGTGAAATGGAGATTATTTTCCCAGAGGGCATAGAAACTGTATTTTGGGACTACAGATATTAAGGATCTGTGCTGTCTAAAAGCCCTCTATGAAATGAACTGCTAAAAGAGTAAGTGAAACTTTCACAGTCAAATATCCACTTAAGGCTCTTGAGAGGCCTGTGAAACCATGAAGGGATAACAACTCTAAGAACATTATGAAATTCTTTGCACTGTGAAAACAACAAGCATTTTCCTTTTCCAAGCCAGAACGATGACTGAAATCTTCCACTTGGTTTAACATATCTTTGCATCAGTTTCTCAGGAGACTGTAGCCAAAAACACCATAAAAATGTATGCAAGGTTGGCCACTAAGGGCTAGAAAATGTAATTTGTACCCATTTGTGCAAAGTATACTACATAATATTAAATACGAGTATAACTACACTAAATGAGAAATAATTTTTCTCCAAAAGTGATACTTCAACAATCCATCCCACTCTGACCCAGGATAAAAGCAGAACTCTATGAAGATTTCTGTGGAAAATCAAGAGATGGAGAAGACATTCCCATTTTTAGCCCACAGGCTGGAAAATAATGTCTGAAACAGGAGGAGGACATAGGAATGGCACAATATCACATCATAAATGGCTTTTTTAGGTTGCTGGCCACTCTGAGAATATAAGTCAAAATGTTTCACAGGTTGGATAGGGCATTTACAAAGACTTTTGAGGCCACCATGCTTAACAGAAAGGTCACGGAGAGAAGTTCAACTCAAAAAGCAACTCAAATCAGCTCACCACAAATCACCTGTCCAGATTAGCTTTTGTGAGCAGCCTTTGCCACACTGAGTGTGCTTTTACCTGAGGCCTGATTGAAAATGGATATTTCTTAAAAGAAAAATAGCTGTCAAAAATTACTACTGGCTCCAGCTGAGAGAGCTCTCTGGGATACATAGACATTTGTTTTGAGTGAGAAAATCATCTAAAGCTTATCACAAGAGCTTCATATCTTGTGATGCTGTGTGATAAAACTCTTTGCAACCTACTTTGCAAGTTGAAGCAATCTCTTTTTATTATTAGATAATGTAAAAGTTTGTGATGAGAACTGAACTGTGTCTGCAGACTGAGAGAGCAGCAAACTAATTTATATGCAGCACTGACACTCTGAGCCCACCTGTGAATGGCCAAGACAGAGCTTTACAGGTTCAAACCCAGGATATTTTAATGAAGATTTGACTCTCCAGAACATGGGCCTTCCATGTGTCTCTCTAGTGATGCTGCAGACAAAAATAAAGGGCTTTCTGAAAGATTCTGTATTTCATCCCTCGAGTGTTTCCTGACGGCCAATGCCAACTCTGACCTCAGACAGGGCTGCAAAGGTGCCCACAGCAGGTACTGCACTGCTGCCCCAGTGCCACAACTGCAGCTGGCACTTGGTGGCTATTGAATGACAGATGGCCACAATCTCAACCAGCTACATAGAACGCTTTGAAAGAGAGACATAAGTCAGTTTACTGTGCTTTGAATCTTGTTAAATACAAAAGACTCTTGGGTTAAGATGCCTTCCCTAGAACACGCTTTTAAATCGAACCTTCAACAAACAAGAACTGAGAAAACACAAAAGGCTCATCAGGTCAAAAAATTAAATTGCATCCCAGATCAAAGCAATGCAGCAAACCAAACTTCCATGATTATAAAATATTAGACCAGACTTTTTAGAGCAGAAGACTTTAAAAAAAGAGGTAATGTGAGAAGGTAACAAACAATAAGCTTTACTTAATTTCTAACATGCCTTCAAAGCATAATTAGCTATTTCTTTTCTTGATCAACTATATTCCCTAGTGCTGCTTTTCTCAGAAAATCCTTACATACCCTCTTCACATTCAAATAAAGCAAATGTGGAATCCTCTGTCTAAATACTGAAAAATTTCTACCAGAAAACATGCTTGGGCAGAGGACCTGGGCTATTCTGAGAGGGGCTTGGAGAGCTGGGTCTATGAAGACATCAACAACAGAAAAAATAAAGGCCTTTTCTTGCTTACTCCCTGAATTTAAAACTCATACTGTAGTCTGACTACATTCTGTAAGCTTATGTAGTTAATGATAGGAAGATTCTTTTTTTCAGGCTGATTCAATGTTCTAACACGACTTCCAGAGTGATGCTCTGGGCTTTAACATCGCAGAATAGAATCAGAGTGGGCAAAAATATTCTGTGCAACTTAAAAATGCTTATGGCCACATAGGGGCATGAGTTTAGATGTGATAGACTGTGTTTTCTCTTGGTCCTTATTTTCAGTGACCTGTAAAACTGTTGATGCTTGGGAATCCCTATTGAAGCACATCTTCATGCCTTAACAGGAATATTCTGCTATATATTAAATATGCAAAAGGGAATTATTGTGTATAAATAGCAGACATCAAGTCTTCATTAGCACACAGGCATGATGTAAACAGCTCATATTTGACACAATATCATAACTCTGGAAAATATTAGGGAAGAAGAAAGTGAAATAATCAGGTTAGTTATTCATTATAGTGTGAAATTAGACCCTCAAACTGTAAGCTTGCAATAAATTGCATGAATAACTTCACTCCTAAGAATAGTCCCAAGGAAATGAGTGAAATCACTGTACATATTTCTACCCACAAGGTATGCAAGCATTTCCAGACCCAGAGCGATATTAGTCACAGTGTTGAAGTGAAAAATAGGTCACAAGAAGTGAAAGCATTTCTGGCAGCATTGGCATCATGGGGATTCCCCCACACACTGAATGATTATATTACTTCTGGGACCTGCTCTCTTCCCCCAACAAGGGGCCAGATTTAACTCTACTGAAGATACAGAACCTAGAAAAGATTTTGAGTAGCTCAAAGGGGAATTTTTCATATTCTACTTCATTGATCAAGCTGGAGGAGCACTAAAACCCTACACTACCCACTTCCATAGTGCCACACATGACTTCATGAGCCCATAAGAGACATATAAGAAGTGATGTTCTTTTTGTATGATAACAACTGCCTAAAGTCTATTTATTTGCCTGCGGTATTTTTTCTCTATTATTATTAGTTATAGACAAGATTATTTTTGTCTGAGGAAATTACTACAATACATGTGCATTTCTGCATGGTCTTTAAACCAAAGACTGCTGCTGAAGAGGAGGTAGACTGTGGGCTTTTTTCAGCAGCCTTGGTGTGGTGTGCCCCAAAACTGAGCACAGGATTCAAGGTGCAGCCTCACTGGTGCCAGCACAGAGGGACAGTCACTGCCCTGCTCCTGCTGCCACACTGTTGCTGATCCAAACCAGGATGCCACTGGCTATTGGCCACCAGGACGCGCTGTTGGCTCGTGTCCAGCCACTGTTGACCAACACCTCCAGGAGCTTTTCCACCATCTATTGCAGGACTCCGGTTGTGGGGAACATCTCTCCCACTATGTTTCCATGATGACAACTATGTCATAGTTTTCCTGCTGCACAAGGGCTTCCAGCTCCTGCTGCTTTTTGCCCATGCTGTATGCACTGATGTAGATGCACTTCAGTTGGGCTATTGATCCCACTTTCTTTCCTGAGGGAGAAGCCCTTTTTCTTATGTGACCATTCCGAGGTGCATCTGTGGTATCTAACAGCTCAGTAACCCTTGAATCTTCACTGCCACACGGATCTTCATCCCCTACCTGTACTAAGATGGCAGAGCCAAGGACCTCTCTAGCACACCGTCCCTCAAACATTGGCAGCTTCTCTCTAGCAAGCCTGATTTTTTCCCTTTACTCCTTCAAATCCAGTTTGACTGAAAATGCCAGTGATACCTTACCTACTATGGAGCATTGCCCCTTCAGGGAAACATAGGAGATTTAACCTAGCCTTCTTTCTTGAGCATGAAACCATAGAATAGTTTGGTTTGGAAGGAACCTTAAAGATCATCTCATTTCAACTCCCCTGCACTGGGCAAGGACACGTTCCAGTAGACCAAGCTGCTCCAAACCCCATCCAACCCAGCCCTGAACACTTCCAGGGATGAGGCACCCACAGCTTCTCTGAGCAACCTGTTCTAATGCCTCACCACTTTTCAGGGTGCTGAGCATTGTGGCATCTGTCAAAAATTTTTTCTGCAAGGAGCTTTGCAGCATCACATGCTGTTGTTTTACCTTACTCATGGCACTTTCATTGCAGCCTTTGCTATAAATTGGCATGGCCAGGGTTACACTAGGAAAGACTTCGTGGTAACTGTGGAAGGACTGCAGAGGTTTGTGAGGTTTTTTGTTGTTTTTTTCCCTCAATAATTTTCAACTAGTAAGGATATATTGCCAAAAAAATAAAACCAGGTGATCAAAACAAACTAACACATTTAGTGAGCTTGGCGAATAGCAAATTATTTGTTCATTTTAATATTTTAATTAACACAGGCTGTTGGTTGACGAGATTTAATATATATGTTTCATTTTCTCTACACTAATTTTTAAATTTATATGTAAGTATGTGCTGAAGAAACTATTTAATTTTGATTTCAAAGTCTCATCTGAAACGCCAAAGACATACTAAAAACATGACAACTGAAAACATAAATATCAGCATCAATTGGCATAGATAAAGATGCTCACACACTGACCGTGTTGAAGAACATGCAGGCAAAATAATACAGGTCAGATAAGCCACAAACAGTGATGAATTGCTGAGTTAACAAATACTAATTATGCAGTTTTGTGTGCTAAAAGTTATTTTTAGAATACAAATGGAAATATTGTTTAGTTGACAAAAGAGTAAACAACTAAGAGCCGTATTAAATGTTTTGAACAAATATTATCCTTCTTTACTCCTCAGGGAGTCATTTTGCTATGAGAGAAGGTCTCCAAGTGTGATCAAGATGTTAGGAAATTTTCACAGTGCTTTCTGCCAGCTCACAATAAGCCACCAAATTAAATATGAAGTTTAAATGAAAAGGTCATAACTCCCAGCTTAATTTTATATAAGTAAAGAAAACAAGCTGTCCAATGACTGAAATCTCTAATATGACACTAGGAAAAGGGAGGTGAGTCAAATAGAGAAATAGAGAGATATTTAATCTTAAGGTATAATAGGGACTTCTAATCATAGCCTTCAAAAGATTAGAGAAACAGCTATTCATGTATTAATTTCAGCTCTAGCTGGTTTATTTTACCTGTGTTACTTTGCCACTTTGATTCAATAGACCTTCTTATACCTTTCCCTTCTTGAATCATCCTTTCTTATTTTGGATGCCCTCTTCCAAGAGAAGATAGGAGATGACTTCAAGATAAACATCATAATTGACAAAGAAATGTGAGATAAATTTCCATATGTAGATATAGACGCAAAACAGCCAACTACCGTAGATTTCCCCCTCTTTCTCCATCCCCTTCTTGTCCATTATCTTTTAGGTCTGCAATCTTTGTCTTTGCTGGATGTACTTCTATACGAGCACATCAGTGTTTAACAAGAAAATCCACTGAAGTCAAATACTGTTCTATGCACTAGCTTGAAAATAAGCCAGGTTTCTGTTTAATAAAAATATGAGAATAAAACTACCTATTTTGGCCTTTACCCATTTCACTGTATGTTCCTGAAGTACCTAAAGTGCTGCTTATTTACGTTTGAAATTGGTGGTGCTGGACTACCATGGTAAAGCTTTACCAATGGGGTGATTAACCTCATCTCCCATTTTGCACTCCAGACAGAAAAAGATCAAACTGGAATTACTTGCAAATGGGTATTTGTGGGCTCTATGAGCAAAATCTTCCCTCAGTGCTGTGAAAAGTATAATATTTATTTCAAACTATGCTGCTTCGAATAACAATCACACATTTTTTCACACTTTCCCTTTGAAATTGTAGACATAAACCACAGATCACTGACAAAGGAAGAAGCTGTGTGGATAGCAGCTGGATATCAAATATCACAGCTGGAGGAAGGGGAATAAATAGAAGACAATGAATGTTCAGAATATTTCTTCCCTGTTCTATCTGTTCTGCTGGACAGGGCACTTCACAGTTACGGCTACTGGAGACCTAAAATAATTACAAATTCATATTTTACTTTCTGCTTCAGACATCTGTGTCTACTATTTACAGAAATTAGTATAAATGGGGTGTCTGTGATTTGCCAGACTGGAATGAAAATGCTCAAGTACAGATATCTGTGTAGAATAAGCAGAGAAAGTTGATAAAGAAACAGATGGCTTATTATAATTTTCTTTTTTATTTCTTGCTCTATCAGCACAAACAAGATACAAGACATTGTCCCCAGGCCTTTAAGTTTGTAATTGTGGGTGTTATCATGTGTAACTTTCTACCAGGACTTCTCAAGAGGGGAACAGTAAATTGTTTGATGCCACCTCGGCGCTATTACTGATCACTGAAGAAAAGGATATTTAAGGTAGAGAGCAGGAGATTAGTTTTTTAAGGCGTGGTTTACAAATCTACCAACACTGACATTTAGTCATCAATTTGTTTTGCACAGGTGATGCAGGTACAGCAAGAATAGCCATCCCTCCATCTTCCCATTAGAACAGAGGGTTCTGTGAACAACCTACCTCATTAGTCTACTAGTGCAAAGCAATCTCCTTTCTATTTTATTTCACTAACTAACAACTGACTTCTGAAATTTACAGGACTTTCTGCCTTGCATAAGGCTTTCAGTAGTGGGAGTTTGAAAGCTTCTGTTTCCACCTGTGAAACTAAGGAGAAAAAGCATATATGCCCAACCAGACTTGCATTCAACAGTGAATTCACTTCAGTAAGAGCTGCTGTGTGTGCACTGTGCAGCCAGTCTCTGCCTAAGTACATCATAAGACTATTGCCAAGAAACCATTTTGTGCTGTCTAGCACAAAAGCACAAGTACATTTCAAATATTCCATACTGGAGAGAAGTGAACAGGCTTATATTTATTATGACATTGATTTTGTGTTGACTTTGCCCTGCACCTCAATATCAACTTCATACATCCCCAAAATTCCACCAACAGCTTAAAATATCCATCTTTGGTTTTCCTTCCCAGTCTTCCAGAAGGAATTTAAGGTGAAGGACTCTCCTGCAAAGGTCATGTGTTTTTCTATTCCACGTTGTTAAAGTACTGTCAAGTGGGATTTAAGTCATTTGGCTTAAATTCCTACTCAGAAGTAATACAGATCCCCAGATAGAATAATACCCATTTAGCTATCTACTGCAATGCAACTGATAGCCTGTTTGCTAATATTTTCACATGTGGACATGACCCATACTTAACAAGGCACATGAGGATCTCTTGTTGGAGTTCTAAGTCCCTTGAATGCAAGATAAAAAAGAGCAAAATTAGAAGGGGAAAAGAATACACAGGAAAGGAGCAAATATGGGATGTGCTTCAAGATGGAGCGAGCACACAGGTTTTTCCTGACTTTTGATTTCCAAAACAAAGAATTCAGGAAGTGAGGTATCTTTCTGTGAATAACACCCTGGAGATACAGAGGCCAAGAGACAAAAGTTATAGCCTCCTTCCTTATTAATAATTGATTCAGCCAATGACCAAGTAGTGTACAAGAATTTTAGCAGAGAGAAAGAGGGGGAGAGTTTATTATGCAGTAGGTAGAAGACACCACTATTTATTTTGCCTTTATAGTGCATACATTGATAGGGACATATCCAAACACAGGTTGTCTTTTAAGAGTTTAGTTTGTGAACTATGGAAGTCCATGTATTCAGAAGTTGCTGCATCCTGTGGTAAGTAGATATGTTTATTGCACAGCAGAATCTGTGTGTGTGAACAGCTCCCTAATTCCTAAAAGCATTAACAGCAAGAATAAGCTACTGTTGAAAACATAAAGATAAGGAAAAATCAAATATATGTACCGGCCAGACCATAACCCAGAAAACTTGATCCTGCTGATTCCTTCATCAAATGTGTGGTGATAAATGGAATTCCCCCCTCCCCTTTCAGTCATCATGTGCCAGCAAATAGTTTGCTGTGCATGTAGCAGCTGTCCTTTTTTGCTACTTCTTCCTCTCTAATTTTTTTTTAATAATGAGAGGAAGACTTGTCATAATGATAAATTGCAGAGGAAGTAATGTGTTAAATTGGTCAATATCAAAGGTATTTGTCTCAGACACAATACAGCAGTGTATTAATCACAGGGGTCAGAATAAAGTTCCTATATGGATTCAATATGGACTTGAATTAAAAACATCTTTGTCTCCACCAAAGCTCTACAGAGCCTTAAATGTTTATGGAATTTGAACTATTACCACAACTGGTTTCATGGAAGTCTCAGAATAGATTTTGTTAGTGCTGCAAGAGATATGTGAGAATTTTTCTTCAACCTTATTTGTGTATAAAATGTAAATGCCACTGCATTTAAGTTAGGAAGGTTACATCAATATGGAGTAAATTGATGGAAATATTCATAGAACCCAGTACTTATTTCTATACTTCAATAAATTACATTATACCTTGAGACTGGAATTCCTACCCTGTTTCCTTATCAAATCAGCTACACATTAAATGTCACAAATTTCAAACCTGCTGGGTACTGGTTTTCCTATTCAGTTTCTGCTGTTGGATCAATCAACTTCACTAAAAATCCATGAAACAACTAAATAGTTCAAGTGTGAATCCCCTGAAGAGCAGAGCAGTGTTTCCTTGTAACTCATTTACTGTTTCTCAAAAACCACAGAGAATGTGTGCTGCAAATCAAAGACAGCAGTGGATATGAACACATCCCTTTTTTATCTAACAGGGAGACTGATGCAAAGTATCATTAGTCTGATCATACAGCAGATGGGGACATTTTTTCTTGATGTTTTCCTAAATGTTTGTGAGATAAATGTATTGTACCATTTAGGTTGTGTAGCATCCCCCTGTAATTACACCTCTAATATTTTAAATGAGCCTGACCTCACATAAATATGTTTATAGAATCTTGCATAGATCAATGCTAATTGAATGTTGTTGGTATCTTATTAAATAGCATTTGTACTAAGATTAGGAAAGAGAAAAAGCCCACTCATTTACTTATCTAATTCCTTTTCACAGCTAAATCTTATTTTTTCTCTCCTCCCCCATCTTTATTTCTCTTTCAAGAGGAATGCAAGATTTTGCTTCACAGTGAAGATCTAAGAGGCTGCAAGCTGAAGAAGGATGCTTGAAGAATGATTTAAATGTAAAGTGCTTCATTTAGTCTGCTCAAGTTTCCAGCTGTGAAATTGCAAGATCCTTATATGCCAGTGTTCATAGCAGTATCTTAAGTTTATATAGGACTTCTAACTCCTGAAAAATTGCCAACTGTTCAAAAATTTGTTAGGCCAGAACTCATGAAGTTGTGATATTTGCTTTAATTGGACTTTTCATTAGCCTTTTATTTTTAAACCTTTTGAAGTACCTTGTGCATACTTGCAGCTTCCCTCTGTCATCAAAAAGGTTTTAGGGTTTTGTTTTTGTTTTAATGAAAATTGAGATTCTCTCATAATAAAAATAGCCTGAGAGAGGAGCTTTGAGAAAAGCCATGAAACATGATGAACAGCCCTAACAGATGAGGATGTTATTTCAGTATAGCAGCAACAGAGCAGACATGATTTTCCTGCATGGTGTAGCAAAGAAGGCACAAAGAAAATCCTAGAGACAATTTAAACAAACACAGATTTTTAAAAATATTTTCTTCCCTATAAACGTAAGCAATTACAACTGCTTTCCTAACTGACACAGCTTAACACGACTATATTTGGATAAAATACCCACATTTAGCAGAATGGTAAGGGTACTATTAAGCTGCCACATCTGTCATTTTAATGCATATTTGAACAATGTGTTTCATTCTTGAAGACAAGTAACTGTCATCCCAATGCACAGTGTGATTTTTTAGAATGAATGTAATTTGATTTTATTCCATGATTGTAAATGCACTGTGTTTATCTACCACAGATTCAGCACAGCCTTTCTGATGTAACTGCACCTCCACAATGACAAACCCCTTGGTCTGCAAAGGGATGACTGGAGGGGATGTGATTACTTCTTTCTAAGTCCACAATGAGCATGGAAGAAGGGGAAGTTGGAGTGATCATTCACTCCTTCTCCCAGAGCCATAGGGTACAAGCACAGCCAGCAAATATTGAAGCGCACAACAAATAGCAGCTGCTCCTTTTCTTTGTAGGTGGTTCACCAGTGGATAATGAATAAACAGAAATTACACCAGGCTCAGGAACTTTGTTAGCACAAAATTGCTAGAAATGAGAAGTATTAGGAGACAACATATGCTAGGTCTATTCTGAAACTCTTCACAAGGCATCTCTTCAAAGCTTTTGCCAGAAATAGGATGCTGAGGCACAAACTTCTTTATTCAGACACCTTCTGGGATCAAAACAAGATCTCAGAGAAGAATGAATTGCATGTTTCTTCATTTAGACCCAAAAATTCTGTTCTGAAAAAAAAGAAGCCTTCTATAGGCACAGGTCCCCAAACACCTCACTGAGAAGGGCTGCACCTCTTGCCACTTCCTGCAGCGTCTTTGGCTACAAAACTCAGGTTCAGCTTGGTCTCCAAATGTGGAGAATGGGAACATGTTGTGGCTGTAAGCAGGGGTGATGCAGCTGATGCATTGCTGCCAGACTAGGACAAAAGTGCTGGTGCTTTGGACAGAGCAGCAGCTCTGCCTAGAGATCTGCCTAAAGCTTGGTCCTGGCCCCACACCACAGTTCAAGGTGCTAAAAGTCAACCACCATAACACTTAAGGAAGCAGATTTAAGTATTCCTGCTAGAAAAGCAAAGAAACAGGCCATGGAAGCCAGGGGCACAAGAGACTCATCTCAAATTGAGTTTGCCAAAAGATGGTGCACCCATCTGAATGAGCAGCATCAGCTGGAAGGGAATGAACTCTTTTTTAGAGCAACCGATCTTAAAATCCCTCATCGAGAGAAAGATTGAAAATGTTTCCAGGTAAGTAAAAATCTCTTGAGTTTCCTTTAAAATGCCACATTCAACGGGATATTTGTAAATTAAAAACAGTGTCATTTTCCAATTAAAACAGAAAAATTGCTTTGTTCTGAAACATTGAATTAGAACACTGACTGCATTTCGTTTGTTGCTGTTGTCAAAGTGAGTTTTTTAAGCATTAAGATAGTAAAGTCTAATTTGTCTGCTTGCACAAAAATTTTAATCAGAAGGTTTTAAACCAGTTTTAAGTTTCATTCTTCTAGTTTCACATTGTTCCATCTGGAACGTGGTGGCTGAAATTGTATCACAACCTAAATGACAACCCATGGACCTGTTAATGGAGAAAGCTACAGAGCTCAGTTCACTATGATTTACAGCCATCTTGCTGGAACGTACAATTGCTGAATAACTTGGTTTCATCTTCTACCCTAGAAGACAGTAATTTAAAATCTTGTTTTTAAAAAAGCCAGGTAATGAAAATGCATGTGTGTGTCAGTATAGGTAATCTATCAAAAAAAAATCCATACTTGTTAATAAGATTTTTTCACTATCTAGAAATGTGAATATATTTTCAACTAGTAATCATGCTATGTGGATTTTAGTCCTTTATAAATAAAACTTATGTCCAATTCTGAATATTATTAACCTGTTGCAAAGGCAAGCTATGAGACTCTAGAGAGCACCAGATTAAAGTTACCTGCATAGCAGCTTCATTACACATGCAATGTAATTCTGTTTTTCATAGAAACACAGGTTTTGTCTCTCTTTCTTGGTAAAGGCAATGGCTGGAACATGTTCAGGGGAAATTACGTTTGTGTAGGAAAACATAACTCTTGGTGTGTCTCTTGATGTGAACATTGAAAGCTGTAAAACAATGCAATCAAAGCAGCATCATTTCTAAAATAGGCAGATATTTCTGCATGAAAACAGGAAAACTACCAAAACTGCTTTCTTGTACATATGCAGTGGTATCCCACTTTAGAAAATACCTGCAGAGGTAGTGATGAACTGAGATTTAATTACGTCAAAGAATTAAATCAGTGTGACTTGGCAGACCTAGACAAGCAATAAGGTGTCCACGCCTCTTTTCTTATCCTTTCTTTGATGACCTCAGGCACCCACAACAGGTAATTCAAGCTGCTTCCCTTTAGGGCACCTTCATAATAGGATATTCCAAACAGTGTGTTTTCACAGACATACTTTTCCTTAAAGTTATTATTCTGGCACAAATTAGGCCAATACAAAACTAACCTGTGAGACAACCAGCAGCACCCAGTGGCAACAAATCAAGATGATTTTTCTCATTGAACAGCATGTAGAATTGCAAACGTACTCCAATAATTCGCCCTCTCTCTGCCCCAAATTTTCTATCATACAGAACAGGATACTTAATACCAGGAGACTAACATTAGGAGAACTGACACAAATTAAACTTGTTAATGTGAATTTACTGTGTTCAATAATGTTGAGGACACAACAGATATGAATTGCCCATGATCATTTTTAGATACATGTCAGTGACTCTTTTGATTATGTAAACTTGGAGTAGTCTCATTCCTAAATGAACTGGTCTGATTTACTAGAAGTAACTGACTCTTGAAGTAGGTGTTCTCCTGTTGTCTCACATTAGGAAAGCACCCCAAATCTACCTTATGATTTACACAAATATTTAATAATTTTGCAGTTACCTTTCAATCTCCTCTTATGTCCACTTCAAGAAAGCTGAAGTGGAAACCATTTCTTGTCAAAGCAACCAGAAGGAGGGGAATGAATTAAGAGTGGTAACTACATAATTACTGCTTACGATAAAGTATTTGCTTGGACAAATAGTACCACTATAGTATTATACACTTTCCCTTGGATTAGCTTCTATACTTTTCTTTACCTAAATTTATTGTAATTGACTGCATAAGTATGTTTAGTGCAAATTGATCTTTCACTTAAAAAAGGGAGGGTATATAATTTATTTCATTTTCTGTTAATGAGCTTTAAATGACAAACATTTGCAGCTGCAAGTAACATATTTGCAGTCCCTTTTCCTGAACACAGAGATAAAAACCAAACCCATCTAGAAACAGTTTTCCCTGGTAGTAAATTTTCTCTTCAGCAAAGACTTTTAACAGCTATGTGCAGATGCTATGTACAAAGAGGCTAAGATTGTAGATAAAATGTAAATCACTTCCTTCCAGAAGTTACAAAACACATCCCAACAAAACCAAGGCAAGAAATCTATGACACAACCCCATTGTTTGTGTCGCAGTCCAGCACAACTCTAAAGTATATAATCATCTTTTCCCCACTTTGTCTCCTCCACAAATAGGAACAATCACATGCTTACAAGTAAAGAATAGTTGCAAATGCCATTTGAGTCAAGGGCCTATAGAAGCAACTCACAGTACAGAAAACCAGGTGGGTGAACAGAAGCTTTTGACCCTGAAGGAAAAATATGCCACATTCGACTTACAAAAACCCTCCAAAACAACAACCAAAAAACCCCTCACCATTCCTATTATATCTATTAATAAAATAATTTCAGAGTTCCTTTTGTATATTGTGTTTTCAGGCTGTTTGTTTCTCCAAGCTGAAGCTGAAGAGGCAGTACTTAAGATGCATCAATTACAAATGTTTCTAAATATAACTGAACTTTTAAGCACGTTCAGAGCTGAGCTGTACAGAGGGCACTTCCTGAGGGGCTGAAGAATAGACTTTGTATCAATTAGAAGAATATAGACCAGAAAGTTTCAAGAGAGACTATCAGCCACAGTCACAGCATTCTCGTGTGATCAGACCTTCAGGAAGTTCAGATGTTAGAAACTGTAGATGCAGGCACTGACATTCCTGCAAAACAAACCATCTGAAAGAAAACTCCAGTCCTTTCCTTTGCCCTCTTAGAGACATTCTCAACTGTATTTTCATAGTCCACACTATGAACTCACAAGTCAAAGTTAAATGAGAAAGCTGGCTATGTCACTTTCAAGTCACATGTCATACCTGTAAAGGATTTCAAATNCCCAGGTAATGAAAATGCATGTGTGTGTCAGTATACAGTAATCTATCAAAAAAAATCCATACTTGTTAATAAGATTTTTTCACTATCTAGAAATGTGAATATATTTTCAACTAGTAATCATGCTATGTGGATTTTAGTCCTTTATAAATAAAACTTATGTCCAATTCTGAATATTATTAACCTGTTGCAAAGGCAAGCTATGAGACTCTAGAGAGCACCAGATTAAAGTTACCTGCATAGCAGCTTCATTACACATGCAATGTAATTCTGTTTTTCATAGAAACACAGGTTTTGTCTCTCTTTCTTGGTAAAGGCAATGGCTGGAACATGTTCAGGGGAAATTACGTTTGTGTAGGAAAACATAACTCTTGGTGTGTCTCTTGATGTGAACATTGAAAGCTGTAAAACAATGCAATCAAAGCAGCATCATTTCTAAAATAGGCAGATATTTCTGCATGAAAACAGGAAAACTACCAAAACTGCTTTCTTGTACATATGCAGTGGTATCCCACTTTAGAAAATACCTGCAGATGTAGTGATGAACTGAGATTTAATTACGTCAAAGAATTAAATCAGTGTGACTTGGCAGACCTAGACAAGCAATAAGGTGTCCACGCCTCTTTTCTTATCCTTTCTTTGATGACCTCAGGCACCCACAACAGGTAATTCAAGCTGCTTCCCTTTAGGGCACCTTCATAATAGGATATTCCAAACAGTGTGTTTTCACAGACATACTTTTCCTTAAAGTTATTATTCTGGCACAAATTAGGCCAATACAAAACTAACCTGTGAGACAACCAGCAGCACCCAGTGGCAACAAATCAAGATGATTTTTCTCATTGAACAGCATGTAGAATTGCAAACGTACTCCAATAATTCGCCCTCTCTCTGCCCCAAATTTTCTATCATACAGAACAGGATACTCAATACCAGGAGACTAACATTAGGAGAACTGACACAAATTAAACTTGTTAATGTGAATTTACTGTGTTCAATAATGTTGAGGACACAACAGATATGAATTGCCCATGATCATTTTTAGATACATGTCAGTGACTCTTTTGATTATGTAAACTTGGAGTAGTCTCATTCCTAAATGAACTGGTCTGATTTACTAGAAGTAACTGACTCTTGAAGTAGGTGTTCTCCTGTTGTCTCACATTAGGAAAGCACCCCAAATCTACCTTATGATTTGCACAAATATTTAATAATTTTGCAGTTACCTTTCAATCTCCTCTTATGTCCACTTCAAGAAAGCTGAAGTGGAAACCATTTCTTGTCAAAGCAACCAGAAGGAGGGGAATGAATTAAGAGTGGTAACTACACAATTACTGCTTAAGATAAAGTATTTGCTCGGACAAATAGTACCACAATAGTATTATACGCTTTCCCTTGGATTAGCTTCTATACTTCTCTTTACCTAAATTTATTGTAATTGACTGCATGTTTAGTGCAAATTGATCTTTCACTTAAAAAAGGGAGGGTATATAATTTATTTCATTTTCTGTTAATGAGCTTTAAATGACAAACATTTGCAGCTGCAAGTAACATATTTGCAGTCCCTTTTCCTGAACACAGAGATAAAAACCAAACCCATCTAGAAACAGTTTTCCCTGGTAGTAAATTTTCTCTTCAGCAAAGACTTTTAACAGCTATGTGCAGATGCTATGTACAAAGAGGCTAAGATTGTAGATAAAATGTAAATCACTTCCTTCCAGAAGTTACAAAACACATCCCAACAAAACCAAGTTAAATGAGAAAGCTGGCGATGTCACTTTCAAGTCACATATCATACCTGTAAAGGATTTCAAATTCTTCAAATTACATATATTACATTATTTCCCTGAAGTACAGCTGAAACTGAAACATTCAATGCTGAACAGAAATCCTTTGGAAGGATGAAATATCAGCAGGTGAGGCAGAAACATACAGAATAGCCAACATGCTTCCAACTTTGGAAAGAGAACTCTTTAGTGCAGGCTTCCAAAATGGCTCTTAAATGAAATGTTTGTAATTCAAAGAAAATAAGGTAAAAGATATAACAAAATTCTGTTTCAGCTGGTTCAGAAAGAGGTGCAAAGAACAGGAATTCCTAAGGACAAATGGATGTTTTCAGGGACATCTAGGGTGATGCTATCCTGAGGGGTGGCTGACTTTCAGTTGAGATGTTCTATGCAGGTGACACATGATGGGTAATCACTTTATCCTAACTAATAACACCCCACTGAAACCACTGCTGTGGCTACACTGGTGCCTTTCTAACAGAGCTTTGTCCAGTGCCTCTCCAAGAACTGTGCTGAGCACCTTGGACCAGTCCCCAAGAGTTTGCACCAACACTAAGAATTCCTGTGAACACCCTACCTTTTTACAATTATTGATCTGTGTGCTAGTAGTAAGAGGAAGAGATACAGCTGTCTTAGGAATTTAGAGTTAATTTGTCACCATCTAACACAGACCACCTTTCTAAGAGCTAGAGTTAGTGTGTAAAAACATGGGCATAAGCATTTAGAAATTGAACACTGGCACACTAAACTATAGTGCCAAAAACTATTCTCAAAGTACTGCAATAAAAGATGCATCCTGGTAAGTGCTCCATTTTCTGACCTTTAACATGAGCTCTGCAGAGCCTGTTTTTATTACAAAATATTTTTTTTTTACTTCTTTCTCTTCTAGGGGCAAATATCTTTGAAAGCTCTTCTGGAGAAACAAATTCTGCTTAAATTAAACATGGGTCAGAAACCAGTTTTCTCCCATCTTTACATACACCTACAGACTAATCCTTTGTTTTAGAAGCTACAAACATGGCACTTAAAAGGCAAATTGGGTATTGCCGTGGTTTAAGCTCAACCAGCAGCATCAGGGAGAAAATTGGAAGGGTAAAAAAGGTTGAGATAATGAGAGTTTAATAGGGAAAGTAAATCCACACATACAAGCAAAGCAAAGAATTAATTCACCACTTCCCATGGGCAGGCAGGTGCTGAGCCATCCCCAGGGGGGCAGGGCTCCATCACAGGTGACAGTGACTTGGGAAGGCAAATGCCAGCACTCCAAACATCTCCCCTTTTCATCTGTCCCACATGTGTCTCCCCTCAACTTCCCATGTACCCAGAGTCTCCTCACCTGTGTGCAGTATGAAAAGCAGAAAAAGCCTTGGCTCTGTGTAAGCCCTGCTCAACAATAACAAAAACATCTCTATATTGTCATTACTGTGTTCAGCACAAATCCAAAACACAGCCCCCTACCAGCCACTGTGAAGAAAATTAACTTTACCCCAGCCCAAACCAGCACAGGTATTAAATCAGTTCAGTTTGGATCCTTTATTGTAATTATGGCCTACAGTGCAACGTAAACTTTTTTCCCCCTAGAATTTCAGACATCTCCATTTCTACCAAGGACAAAAAAGAAATTAAAACACTCTGACATTGTATTTCGCTAATGATCTTGAGCCTGAGTTTTTTCCTCTAAGTCCAATTTTAAATAACTGTAGAACCAGACTACCACAGCTAAATTCCTTTGTAAATACCATATGACTTAATCACTGGAGGATATTTTTCTGTGTCAACCAGCATTCTTCTTACACAGTGGCACTCTGTTTAATTTTTTTCCTCTCAAGACAAGAACTGTGTAGTTTTCAATGAGTGTACTTCATGGCTTTCCTGTTTCCCCTAGCCTCGTGCTAATTTTCCTTTGATTTCACAGAACAAATCTCAGTTTGACACTATATATTAGATTTTTTGTTTCACCCTTCTCCTTGTAAAATCTCCCAGGACCTCATTCTCTTCTCATCTTTTCCTGTAGCAAAACTCATGCTGACTTCAATGAAAGAAGTCAACAATTCAGTCTAATGTTGGTTCTTAAGACATATAATGTCTAATCATGGCTGAATTGAAGGATCTAAACATTCAATTATGCTCTCAGTAATTCTCTGGGAGGTACCTTTTGTATCCAGAAAAAGACTTGTTTATATTGGAACATTACAAAACTCGAATGTTGGCCAGAGATTTCAGACTAAGGACCAGACCCATTAGGATTCTTAAATAATAAGGAAACTTTTCAATATGTGATCCTGGTGTGCAGCCCAGACTCTCTGTGAGGGATCTGCATAGGTTTTATCATCCATAAACTGTTTATCCAAGTTGCGGATTGATCAGGCCAAACAAATATTGGTTGATTCACACTGCTGTGGTGCTCGTCAGATCCCATCACCTCCAAAGGAGGATGTCTCACTGGGTAGATGAAGTCAGATTATGGATAAACAAAGCACATAGAAAAAACCCTAAGAATAGTCTGGATTAACTTTAACTCATTGATAAGTAATCGATCCTATTAAGAAAGTTACTCTGCAGGAGTTAGGGCCTTGGGCACTGTCCCTCAGTATGTGTAATATCAGTAGAAAGAAAGCAAATACCATTAATTAGTTGGAAACAAGATCCTACTAAGGTCAATGGAAATTTTGTGTCCAAATACACTTAAAAACCTGGAACTACAGTTTTAACTTTTGGATCATAAGAAATAACAAGATATCTTGCAATAAAAATTAATTTCTCAGCATCTTTAATATGTAGGACATTCAAATGCTTTTTAGCATCCATCAACAAGTCACATTTTCCTAATTAACCACAACTGCTTCTCCAGTATTTGTATTTAATGAGCACTAGCCTATTTCAAACATTGATAAAAGATTAAAGTTTTGACAAGAGTAAGCCATAGATACAACAACATGAAAAATGTGCTGTACTTCAACATTTTTTCTTCATTTCTTGCTAAGCACTTCAGACTTCATGAATAAATAAACTGGAAAATTGAATAACTTGCTCTAGTGAAGTTTTGAGACACACCTATGAATTATCTGTTTCCAATAAACCCCATTATTTTAAATTGAAAAAGTGCCATGCTGTATTTCATAGTCATGTATGAACAAGACCTGTAACAATAGTACGGTACCTCTGAGTGAAAACACAAAACATAACTTGAATTGAAACATTAAAAATGCAGACCTCTCATAAAATCAGCTTTGTAGCTTTGAACAATGTCAACTACATATTCTATCACTGTGGTAAAAATGGGCCAGTATTCAAATGGCTCCCATTCTCACAGTAGCTATATATCTTACAATCTAATTTTTCCTAATATCACATCTAAACCTCCCCCAAAACAAATAATTTATTCGCTCTGTATTTAGGGTCTCATCTGGTAGAAAGAGAAGTGGGCACCTGTCTTATGTATTACCCAAAGACTCTTTGAATGTAAAACACATAACCTGTGACCTTACATTCTACTTATATCTAAAATTTCTCAGAGTCACGATTATAGCACTGAAGTCCAACACTGAAGTGTGTCCAGTGCCTCTCAGTAGCTCCCCAGCAACACAGTGCTTGTACCCAAAGTGTCAGGCACAAGTTCAGTGCAATAACTTCCTCAGCACCTCCATAGTTATGGATCTGTCAACTTCTCACATCTGAAGCAGTGCTTTAATCAACAGTAGTTAACATATTACTGTTTGTGCATTAAAAAGAAAATAAATTCCATAATCAATTTTATGCTCTGCTAAGCCTAACCTGACAGGCTCAATAGTGGAGAAGACTCCTAAAGGTCATAGTATGGTTTTCTTAGGCATTAATTTTACTTTCAGAATCAAAAGGACATTCATCTCTAGATCTTTGAGCAAACATTGAATGTAGCTTTAATCTCTACTTCAATTTTGTGGTGAATAAGACAGATCAATGACTTTCAGCTGGTTTTTTTCACATTTCCTAGATGCCAGTTAAAAAATCATGAGAAACTTTAAACTATCCAGAATAAGTCCTGTACCTCAAAATGCCCAGTTACTACAATAATTCATAGGGTCTGGTTGGGAGGGACAGATATGTATTTGTTGTCTTGAAATATCTCACAAGTTGACACTGACTGATCTAGAACACCCACAAAACTGGTCTGTTCTTCAACCTCCTGTTAAGCAGAACCCCAATTAGGACATCAACCTTTAGTGCTTTTGTACCACTTCAATCAGATAAAGGCCTCACTGGTTAAGACTCACAGAGATCTCAGTAGAGCCAGGATATTACCTTAGTTACTTGGAGAAGAGGGAAAAAAAGTAGATAGCTTGGAATAGAGACACCTGAGAGAGTGAATTTTGAAAGCCATAACAAATATGTTCATGATGAAGTATTCCTGCCAATTAGAGGGGTTTTTTTCTTTGATAATCTAATTAACATGAAGAGGTTCTCCACACCATATATAGCACAAAAACATTAACCTCCTTGTAAGATTCTGAGCAGAAGTAGATTTTCCTATCCATGCAGGCATTGAAATTATGTCAAATTTCATATTTCTTTACTTAATGCAAATTGTATATATTTGTTTTATTTTTAAAATCTTGTTTTCTAGTTAACAGCTTAAATTAATAGGCGCAAAAAAGCACTTTTCATTTTTTCACGGCTGCTGATAAGTTACTTGCATGGGCAAAAGCCATGCTGAGAAATCAAAAGTGTTGGTAATTCCCAGCAAAAAGTAAAAACAAAAAAAAATAGATATCTGTGCCCCAGGCCCCTTCAAAGCATTTCTTTAAAAAATAAGTTGCACTTCCTAACATTAGATCTAAATTTTGCAGACATGAAAATTTAGCGTGGGATTCATGTCACCTAACTTTAGACTTGTGTGATCTAACCATCTATGTCTGATCTAATTATAGACTCCCTTCATAGACAATGGAAAGAAAAGATGCTTCTAAAACACATTTTTTGCTGAACTATTTTAGTAATCCATCTTTAGATGAGATAAAACACCCCGAGAAGTGCCCACTTCTACTCTACCCTCTATGACAGGGGCTGTGATGGCTGCCTTAGATGTAGCATATGAACATGGATATCTAAAATTCAGCACAAACTCTTTTATCTGGGAAATGCCTGTACAAGTTTGGCTATAGCACAAAAGTAGTTATTCACTGAAATAACACCAGTTGTTAGAACAGATTCTGAAAATGTTTTCACAATTACAGCATTAATTCTACAGACACAGAACTCTTTCATTTCAAAGAATCCACAAACCTGCAAACTAGCCATAGGACATATGCACACATGCAGATATATGTATATATAGGCAGACATGGAGAGGAAGAGTGCACGTGGTAAAAATTATCCCTCTGTCAATAGTGTTTAATGCAAGTTAGAGAAGTTATAAATCCTTGTATCTGCAGTTCTCACAGAAATATATGTCACATGGTGCTTTTTACAGTGGAATTTAGATGCTTCAGAAAAGCATATGGAACAACAATGAAGGAGCATTTTTAATTTCAGTATAATAGTAGTATAATATAATTACTCTTAAAATAAATGTGATGTGAAGGAAAAAACCTTGAGAAGAGTCACTAGAAACAGTTCATGAAAGGAGACAGTGAACACTTTTTAGTCTAATTTGCCCAGGGATGGAATTTAAAAGTGCATTTAAATATCAGTTTAGGTGCTGAGCATTACAACACCCAAGTCTTTTTATAAATTGAGCCTAAACAAATGATTTAGAAATTATTCAATTAATTAATTTCCAACAGTGCTTCTCAGTACACTGTGTTCTGCAATGGAAACACAATCTGTTTCATTTGAAAGGCACCCAGAAAAGAGAAAGAATATTTAGAGCTAAGGAAGCCTACCACACAAGTGTCTTCTTTTCAAATTATTAGTGAACAAGAAACACAAAATTAAACCTATTTAGAGCAACCACTACTATTTCAGGGCATTTCATTCAGTTGGATTTCACAGGGAACTGTCAGCAATTCAATACAATTATGTGGTAAACACAAATAAGGCAAAACTGACATTTTTCTTCCTCTGTTTTGCAATCTCTTCAAATACAGATTAAAGGAATGGGACAATGGTTTAAAAAGGACTTTCTTTTAATCTTTGAATAGATGCAAAGGGAATATTCAGCTCCCTTTTTCTAAAAGATGAAAATGTGTGGTATAAGCCAGTTTTTATGTAACATTGCTAAATATTCAAAATGTAATTTGTTTAGACAACTCAGGCTTGTATCCTGAAGAAAATCTCTCCCAGGTTTAGTATTACTTGAACTCTTATTCTGAAAAATCACTAAAATACAGCTATTTTTTGCTAGGAAGTTTCTCTCCTATCAGAATGGGTGATGGAATGGGGCTTATAGACTGCCTAGTCCTAATTCCTTGTTTTTGCAATAGAAGAAACCATTTCCCCTATTAACTGCTGAAAAAAGTGTCAGACAGGGAGACACAGGAAGAAGAAACAAGGTTTCCTCAGTTCAAGCCTACCTTTCTCAGAGATAAACAGACAAGCCCAGCATTTAAAGAATTGGAGATCTGAGTCAAGATAAGAGGCTCTGGATACCAGGATCACTACAGACATTGTGAGCAGATGTTGAAAGGCTCAGACCAGTACAAAGGTGCATTGGCTCCATCAGTTGTACCTGCACACTGACCCTGATTGCAAGGCTTAGGAATTGTGCACTCCTCACACAGAAAAAAGTTGCTTTAGCAAGTCGTTGCCTTTCAGTTTTATGCAGGTCGGACACCATATCAACAACACAAAGTGCTTTTTAACCTATCAGGCACTTATTTTTGTATTATATATCAATACATGTATTACTAATATATAATTACTGTTGGTTGAAGACTTTATCATATAAGCTTTAGAGGGTATGATGTATCCAAACTGTGTCTTTTAATTAAAAGCATCTTACATGATAATCACTTAATCTATTCTGAGCTCCCTGAGATAGTAGTCAGATTTACCTAATCTATATAACTGTCATGTGTTTAATTAACTAATGGTTAATAGGGATTTCTAAAACAGATTAAATCAATAGCATTAAGCAAAAAGACAGATTTCTAATGAGACTCATTGATTTGGTGGCTGATTTTTAATGATTCCAGAATGAGCAAGCAATGTCTTATAGAAGAGAATTACAACATCTCAACAGAGCTTTATTACCTTGTTTGAGGAGTGCTGTATGTTGCTTTCACAAAGGAATAATTCATTTGCAGAAGTGTTTCACTGTTTTAATTCCACATGTGACAATTAAGAATATCATTAATATAGAAATGGTATAAAGATCCAGAAAAATATCAGTAAGGCTGGTCTTTTTGCCTTGCAAAAGTCTGCCCAAGGAACAGCAAAACAAGGTGCCTGACACTGTAAAGGCAGAGACCATGCCAACCATATGATAAATCTCCATTGGACACAGAACAGCAGTTTCTAGAAAATCAACTTGCAAATTGACTTTAAACAAGCAGCTCCACCCTCTTTGTGACTCCATTCTCCACCCAAATCTCATAGTCAAATACGTAACGTAAGTCAAACTCAATTTCCAGCTTAATATTCATTCACAAATTTATGCTCTTCCTCCCAACCAAAACAAATTTTCATTTCATGTTGTCTTCACCTTTTGCTGTAGAGCTCCCAAGCAATGTTATATACAGACTCTCATCTCTACTGTATTCAGCCTTCTATTGTTTTAAGATGCTAAAGACTTACATACTATTTTAAATCAGAAAAAAACCCACTGAAAGTCTTGTAATTTACTGATTATTTCTCCTAACTTTTGCCTTGATCCTCCTTACCAGATCACATTTTTTAGTTTCAAAATGCTTTCTAAATTTTTTCTCATGATGCCTTCACTAAACCCAATTTTTTTCCAGTTACATCCATCAGAATTCCTGTGTTTTGCAATGATCAAGGACTTGACATAATGTCTCCTTTATAAAGTAAATAAAAAAATTTGAAATCACTATAAGAATTTTTAAGTTGAATGTAATTATCCTGTTAACAATACTGAAATCTATACACTATTGATCTATGATCCAATATCTCTCCAATATTTTACAAGCAAATTGTTTAAGCAGGACACAAAATATTTTTCCCCAGATAAGATTTAGATAGCCAGGAATTTTTTTTTTTTGAGGACTCATATTTAAGCTTTAGAACTGTTGATATAAAGCAATGAGGAGATCAAAAAATAAATACAACTTGGTCTCTCTGGTTCATCTTCTCATATGATCTTGGGAGGGGATCTGCCATTTTTCCTCTTATTCTTTAGGGAAGAAAAAGAGGAAAAATAATTCCAAAATGCTGACATTTGAAAAGTGTTGACCAAATTCAACTTGAAAATGCTTGACCTCAAGATTATAACAGCCACCAGCATAAAAATCAGGGAAATGCTGCATTTGACAAGTTGCTCTTATACTTGGGGTGAAAACCAAAATATCTATGGCAGCTGAGGTTATTAGATATGCAGTAAAAATTCCAGCACAAGCATTTGTACACTGAGTTTTTAAATGTCCCACTGCTATTTCGAGTAGCTATTGCATTTTTCAGTCCCCTTTCTGGAGTACTACTATATTCTACTACAGAATTACCACCTCAGTGCATAAGGTGTGGATTGAATGATCTCTACACCTTTCAGTGAAAACCATTGCCATGGACTTCTCTACGTGGTTTCTAAGCACCAATACAACCTGACCTAGGGCAAGTCTAAACATTGGCTGACCTAGAATATCACTTTAGGAACTCAATAAAATGCTTTAAAAGCCCTTTCAGGTCATACCATGACTTGTTACCACAAAAAAAAATCTCATCTACAAAGAACTACTGTATCAAAAAGGAAGAAAAGTAACAACAAAAGTAGAAGCAGTAAAAATTAGGAAAAACATAAGTACATCCATTGGCAAATGGATCAGCTTTTGCTGGCTAGTCAAACCACTGTCAGCTTCAGCATGAATATGGTCAATGGCAAGTCTATTTGGCCAGAACACTCGAAACATCTCAAAAGACAGTCCTATTCCATTCCATTTACACTCACTTGCCCTTCAAAAAACCTTCCATTTCCCTGGTTTAAGTATTTCATATAATGCAGTGTTTTTCCTGGAAAATGTAGAAGGGATATTATTTATTTTTTTAATCCCATGGTCTAATGTTAACCAGTCATGAATTCAAACAGTTAAGATAATATATGTTTTCTTCCTGTCCTTAATTCTCTCATTTCTCTATTATGTCTTGTTATAACAAACAACAATTACCATGTTTTACTTCTATCTGATTTTATGATAAAAGAAGATATATTGTACCATTCTTCATGGTATACATCTTCAGTAAGAAAAGATCTTACTTTGGGAGGTACACTTTTACTGAGATTAATTCCCACAATTAATCTCAATGAATTATATGTTTAATTAGATGCCTATTAATTTTTTATGCCTACAATGAATCATAGATCTAACTTGAGGAAAACAGAAATGCATTGAATTAAAATAAATGGTCTCTTAAATTGATATTGTGCGTAAATATCAGTGATGAACCAGATGCATGTTTTAAAGCAGGCAGTAATGTTCCATGAATATACACATTAGGAAATGCCCTTCTCAAGGCATTTGTCACTCCAAAACCCTATAAAATAGGTATTTACTGTCATCACTGTTGATCCTTCACAAGATTGAATGATTGAAGGAATGTATTTAATTGTGCAATTCTGTTTCATTGCCTCAAAGACACAGAGATTAGCAGAAAAACACAAACTGTGAATATATTTAAAAGAGATGAGATGCCTGTAGCAGGATTTGAAGGGTAGAGGGTGAAATACAAAACAAAAACATTGAATGTGTACAAAAACTCTTTGCTCAGAAAGCTTAAATTTGGCGAATAGAGGAGAAAGGAGGAGAGGAGGCATGAGGAAATACTGAGGTTAAACTATAAATGTGCTCATTTCCAGAAAGTATTTGTGAATGCAGAGCTCACAATGTGTTGAGGGCATAAAAATGCCCTGGTTCCCCCGAAGATTCCCTTTCCCTCTAGATGTGTCCCCACTTGTGGCTGTGCCCAAGCTCACAGCCTGACCTGCCCACTGCAAATGCCCACAGGTTACAGGCCCCTCAGGAAGCTGCCAGGATATTCTTTTCTCTAAATATTTGAAGGCATTTTAATCAGTGCCAGACATCCTTTCTCAGTTCCCTTGTATTGGTTAGTTTTCCATTAAGGACCTGCGCTGACCACCCAGTGCATTTTTGGACAGACAATTAAGTCCAGTTTCTAATGGAGATTACAGATATTATCTCAAAGTACAAAATTTCTGCACAAATAAATAAATTGCAAAGTTTCAAGAGAGAAATCTCCTCTATCATGTACTCCTATTTTTTGTGTTGATTTTCAAGAATCAGTGTATTCATTAATCGTAATTTGGAAGCATAATGGACACATGCTACTCTTTCAGTGACTCCCTGAATCCAAAGGTAGTGTGCATCTCAGCTGTAACATTCATAAAATAGGGAATAGCATTCAAATTTCAGAAAGTGCCGTGATTTTGAACTCCAACCATAGTTTCTTTCACCCCCCCACTGATACATACTTAATCATATGTATAAGTGATGTTAGTGAGAAGATAGCAAAATCACTATCTGCCTAAGAACATCACTCTTAATAACTGTTAAGTTTTTAAATGAGCTTATAGTTTAATTAATTTTTAAAAGGTGGCTCAGCCATCACAGGAGATGAATCATTGCTTCCCAATCAACATGAAAATGGTTTTTAGAATGGGTTTGCTTCTTTTTTTTAACTTTTGTGGCAGTGAAGGTTTTTTGAAGTATAATCTGCAATGGAAAATAGATATCAATTTGTATTAGTATTTTGTTTTCTTAAATTTCTTCCTGGTCTTGGTAAATATGCAGAAGTAAGAGGCAACCAAGCTTTCTGCTGTTTAAACTACCTCTGATACTGCATCAAAAACACAGGAAATACTGCTATTGCTCCATGCAAGTTTGAAGCAGCAGCTTTAGCAACATGATTTTAACATCAGAACTGCAAAGGACGAGAGTACTACTCTTCTACAGGCTTCAAGGGTCTTGTTAAAAGCAAGGTTCTGACATCTTCTGTTGGGATACGTCTTGCTTTCAAGTTTTGTTATTTTATTATATATGGTTATTTATTATTACTTAGGCAAGAATGCCAAAATCCCCAGAAAGTCTTTCTTGGAAAAGCGTGCCAGTAGCTAAGTACATGAATGCTTCAAGCAAAAACCACTTCAAAAGTCTGGTCCATAACAGCTGCCTGTGTCACTGTGACCCAAATCAAAGTGTACACAGTAAAAATTTTGATGAGAAAGTTTTCATTGAAACTGACTTTAATGGAAAATATGAGTTTCAACTATTTTTTTTTTTCATGACTGGTGAGTGCTTTTCGTCAAATAAGTGTGCATTATAAAAAAAGGTAATTTTTACTGCAGATGAACTATTTTAAGATCCTGATCTTTCCTATTTCTCCCCTTTGGATTCCCCAGCCATGCCAACAGGCAATCTAATCATCTCTAGATGTGATATATGGGAATGCCTTTATCATCTTCCCTGGAGATCACAGCCAGGGCAGAAACACGACAGGTCAACAAGAGAAGCCAGGGCACTTCTTGGAGACACTGGCTAGTCCACTACTGACCACACAGAAGGCACCAGTCTGACAAGTCTTGGAGACACCTGAATCAACACTTTACAATTTAGGCTCATGGGTATCAGAAGATAGTTTTCTAATGTTATCACCCTAAAGCTGAAATTTTCTACAAATCTCTCTGATTTACCAGATTGGTTTTAATAGTAAGACACTCCTATTTCAGGCCAGGAAAGCAAAGCTCTTGATATCATACATTAAAAAATAATGCCATACGTCTGACTACTTTGGCAATGGTCTCAGCACACCAGCTGCTTGCCTCTCCCACTGCAGATAGAGCTAAACATATTTTTTTGTACTAGAAGGAAGAGAACTAAGTTTAGCTCTGCTAATTGCATTTTAGTCACAAGAATATAGTCAAATACCCCACTTGGAAGGTTTAAAAATCTTTATCATGGCACAAATCTTTCCCTTGGAGAAAGGGGAAAAAAATACAAAGTAGTGCCTCTAATTTCTCCTCACTCGAAAGAGAAAGACCTATAGACTTGTATTGCCACGCTGAATTTATGATTTAGATTTAATTACTCTTGCAGAAAACAGAGCCTATGCACCATGATTTAAGGAATGGAACTTCCTCCTTTAGTTTCTCCGTTATAACCCTTACAGTATAATTAATTTTGAGAAGGTATATTTCTGCTATGGTTCCCATTACTTTTTACCAGACAACTATTTTTTTCATTTTCATAAATTATTACAACTTTTTGTTTGATTTTCATTCATCTTGTATGTTAGAAATATGAGCTGATAGCATGTTTAGTTAAATCCAATTAAACTAGGTTTACACTGAATATTTTGAGTTTTCTGTCCTGCAGTGTCCAGATGATGAGCTCATAATGCATTTATAAATGCTCTTAATTCTTACATTGTCTATTCCCTGCTAAACTTGAAGCCAAAGAAGCCATGATAAATAATTCAATATTAGAATTTCAATGGTGAAAAGGCAAAATTATTTCTTTTTCATGTTTTTTAAAAGATGCAGAGAGATTCCACACACACATTCCATTAAATTCTACCCTGACCACTACATTACTGGGCCAGGAAGAATACTAGACAAGTTATGATTAATAAAGGTATTCCTCAAGAGTATTGTCTTGTTCTGTCATTTGACTGATGTTTTAGAAACATGCATAGTAGTATTCTGGGGTGAAATTAATGCCTTTTGCCCCCTTTCTGAAAATGAAAGTAACAGAAGAGAAGAAATTCAATGGGAAAAAAAAACAAAAAAACAACAAACCGAATCTGACCAGAACACAAGCTTTGCTCTAATATTATTCACAGGATCTGTGAAGTGTAGTGATTAGGACAATATTTTTCCTCCTACATGGAAGAAAGAATGCCAGAAGTACAATAAGCACAAAAAACAGCTTGGCAGAATAGTTGGCATTTCAAGAGTACTTGTGGGGGAGAGGAATTTGGTAGCTAGATTACAGAAAATAAAGTGACTTTCCAGCTAATTAGTGTACCATTGTCATGGTTTAACCCCAGCCAGCAGCCAAGTACCACACACTGAACGTTCCCTCCCCCTGCATCCGCTCCCAGTGGGAAGAACTGGAAGGAAAAGGTAAACCTCATGGGTTCAGATAAGAACAGTTTAATAATTGAAACAAAATAAAATATACTGATACCACTACTAATAGTAATGAAAAGGAAAGAAAGGAATAAAACCCAAGAGAAACAAGTGATGCAAGATACAATTGCTCAGCACCTGCTGACAAAAGCCCAGCCCATACTCGAGCAGCCAGCTCTCCAAGTTTATATATTGGGAATGATGTTCCGTGGTGTGGAATAGCCCTTTGGCCAGTCTGGGTCAGCTCTCCTGGCTCTGCTGTTTCCTGGCATCTGATGTACCTGCTTTCTGCCAGAGCATGGGAACTGAAAAGTCTTTGACTGAGAGCAAGCACTGCTTAGCAACAACTAAACATCAGTGTGTTATCAACATTATTCCAAACTAAATCCAAATCACAGCACTGTACCAGACACTAAGAAGAAAATGAGCTCTATTACAGCTAAAACAAAGAGTCTCAATTGGTAATAAAATCCAAGCAGTATATGTACTTCTGTGTATGCTGTTAGAAGTTTGTAACAGGTTCATACCGTTGAAGTCATTGAAACTCCAAGCCTTCTGATAAGTATTTATAATTTGGAAATCAAATTTATTTTTAAAATAACAGGAATGCTTATTTTGAAAATTTGTGGAGACTGAAAATAAGTCAAAGCTCAATTTTAACAGGCAGCCAATGAAAATAGCTTAATTCTTCATCTATAGACCTTACAAAACCAACACAAATTCTAGAATTTTCTCAAAGTGTTCATATTAAGAGCTTCCTCTTGTCCTCCTGCTCTGAGACACTCTATTCTCTGTTAGAAGCAAAGCTCTTATTGCTTCTTCAAAAACTAAGTAACAATCTTCTTTTTCCTTCTATTAGCTAATCCCTTCCCTCAGTCAGTGGGAGGTGCTTCCTTTGCATCTCAATCTTCAAATCCACGTTCAGATCCAACCAACAATAGCTTTGCTGTTGGCTTTAGCATAGCCAAGATTTTGGTCTCAAGGAATATTAATTATATGAGTGCTAAGTACTGTCACTTATTCTTTTTTCTAGAAGATATTCCAGTAATATAGTAGACTGACTTTAATTCTATGCAGAAGAATGGAAAAATCTCACCGCTGCAGTGACAAGGCCACATGTAGATGCTGCATTCACAGATTTTTCATTTGAAGAGGATGGCAAAACAAGGAAATTGTCTACAAACTTACCACTAGTATGTGAATATATTGAATTATATTTTCATAGGACAAGTCCATTAGATCTTAGGTCTGGCACGTGGTATAGCAAAGAAGCAGGATTCTGCAATATATACACATTATAAAAGCAAAGGTTGAGCTACAGAATAGAAACTTTAACCCAACTGGGACCAAAAAGACATGTTAAATTTAAATTAAGATGAAGTGGAGGATTGGGATCAACCAGTATTTGATTTAGCTCAAAAGAAGCAAAGTATTTTAAGAGCATTTAATAAAATTCAAGAAGAATCAGACTTTTGAGGTGTGGACAGAAAAATGGATTATAGTGACATAGATATAGAAGATTGGTTTACTACCAAAGTTCACAAGCAATAAGCCTATTCATTTAAAGTCACAAAAATTTACTTTTGCTGCCCTTAAGAACAAGATTCTTCAGTTCCTGCATCAGATATACTTCAAGGGAAGAACAAAACTTCCTCATTTCATAGGTAGGATTCCACTGAATGCAGCTGAATGCATGAAAAATGCTAAGAAAATCAATCCCCATAAAGTTTCAGACACCAATTTCAGTTGCATACGCCAGGGGCTAGAGGACTTGCATTGTCAAGGAGGCCAGGAAGGATGCCCATCATGGTGGTTTTATTAATCAATGTTTAAAAAACCCAAACAACAACCAAACAAAAATAGGCACAAAACTCCCCAAACAAACAAAAACCAAATTAAAACAAATTAAAAAATACCAACAAGTTATGGAAACCTCATGAAGTAAGTTCTAAAACGTGCAGTTCCCACAGGAAGGAATTCCATGCCTTGTTGTCTTTCCAGCCACTCCTAAGGGAATCACTCTCCTATCCTGCTGATAGGAATCCCAGCTGAGCTTTGGAGTTTTTAGAGGATTTTTCTAGAACACATGCAGCATAAGCACGGATATTTCCTTGTATAAAAGGGGGAGCTATGTCTCTCAGATGACTTGAAATTATTATCAGCCTTTCTTGCCAATGATGGTCATTTAAAACTGTGTCACAAAATGAGCTACAAGTGACTACACTCTCCAGAACAGGACCATTGACTGCCTGCTTTGGGATCCATAAAGCAACTTGCAGAGCACAGCTTCTAATTAGGTTTTTAATTTGTTCCTTCTTGCCTAATTAGAGGATTGTTTTTTAAACACAGGTGAAAATGAGAAAAAAAAATGAATGATTGCAGAGTGCTGCTGAGACAACCAACATTGTCTTGGAGACAGTACCTGCCTGTAGATTTTTCTATTCTGTTTGCTGTAACCTTGGAGGAATCATAATGTCTTTGTACTCTAGACAGTAGCCTTAACTGTAAGGTAGGTAAAAGTCAAAGTAGTTGTAAGAGAGTTATGGTGTCTGATTAAAAAATTTGGTATCTAGAAATAAAACAATAAATTGCTCACTTTTTTTAAGCTAAGTACATTGGATAATCAATACTTATGGTTCCTTCAAGAGCTTGTATATTGTATAATTCAAATGTTACTTCACTATCATTTACTGTCAGTTTTGTTAGTGGACTTTTATTTTTTTCCTCAAAAATCACACAGATTTCACACTGAAATGAAAAAACATGTTTGGAAAGCATACTAAATTCTTTGTCGTATCAACATTTCTCTTTAGGGATGCAGATATCTGGAATATGATTCAATTAGCATAGCATATATCTGATTATATTAAATCATGAATGATTAAAACCCAAACATCAGAAATAAATTTTTGTTAACTTTATCTATTTACATTACATCAGAAGTACTGCTCTGCTCTAGTCTCAGTGGACTCTCAAAGGCAGCATCTGGCTGGCTGCCCACCTCCCCACACAGATCCAGGACATGCTGGGCCCTGCAGCTGAGAAGAGTTTCATCAAAGGCAAAGGCTTGGTTCTGTTGGGGAATAACAGAATGACTTCAGCTGGAACAAAGTGCCATTGCAAAGCCCCTATCCTACACAGATTAAATTTGGTATTTATGCATATGTAAGTACTTGCTCATATACATTTCCCTCAGAAGTGCTTAAAATTATGAAGATTGGGTTGAGGTCCAATATCAATTCCTCCCTGAAAGTTCAAGCTTATAAGCAATAAAAAAATTAGCCCATTCCAGTACCCCAAATGTGGTTTTTCTAGACCCAGACCAGTGGTACCTCTGCCACTCATACCAGATATTTTGTCTCCACTCACCTCTGGCTCTCAATATAGCTTAGCCCAGATGCCTTAAACTACAAATAATTTCAACCTGCCTGAATGCAAATAAGACACAGATATATGGGGAAATTTCATTTTAGGATATATTCAAGTAATTCAGAAGCATAAAATGTACAACAGGAAATATTAAAGCTGTATATTTCCATACTTGAATGTATCCTGGTATGTGGCAAAGGAAAACAAAAACATTTTTCTGGACAGAACAATGTAATGGGATCTTCATACTAATATTAAAAGACAAAACACATTGAGATGAGGAGAAAATAAAACAACCAATTATAATGAAAAAGTATATATGTTATCTAAACATCTGCCATCAAGGGAAAAAATTTACCTGGTATTAATTTTGGAGATAAACACAGATTGCAATGGAAAACTTTAAGAACAAAATCACTTACATGCAAAAGGGAGGTACGCGGATAATAGCATTTAATTTAACATCTTTCACATGGCTCCACTGCCTGGGAACAAAAAATGAACCACAGTTTGTTAGGAATAGGTGTTTCATACACACAGTACAGCTACCTAATATTTTAAGACTATCAGCTCCTTGTGATGTATTTTTTTGGCCTGATGTTGACCAGCACCTTTGACCACAACCTGCCACAACAAGAGCAGATTGCCCCATGAAACTATACAAATAACGGGAGCGGGGAATTTTGAATATTCTGAATTAAAGGAAGAGGTACTTCATACAGTAACTATAAACTGTATATATAAACTATAAACATAAACTATAATATGTGATTAAATTTAGCATATCTGTTTTATGATTTAAGAATTGGCAGGAAAATTTTATGTTAGCATAATGAATTGCAGATGACAAAGCTCATAGATGTGAGAGACTCCACAAGACAAAGACAATAAAAAATCTGCCCAAAACACTAAACACACTGTTGGGTGCTGGTTACAAGATATCAAACCGAGCTGTAGAAATATAGGATGATCAACAGATAAAGATCTGTATTTATATTGATCTTAGTTCCAAGTCTGTAAAGAAATTAACTCAAATAATTCCAGACTAACTGGAAGTCAGGATCCACCGTATGCAAGTAAGTTTATTTGATGTATTTGCAATCAAACTCAACTATATCTCAAATCAGGCTGTCAATACGTCAATAGCATCTTAAAACCATAACATGAGGCATACTGAGAAAAGCACACTCCCAGTCTATAGCTTTGAAAAGATACTAACTTTCCAGCTTCTGCTGGTGCATCCTACCTTGTAAGTGCCCCTGTAAAACATAGAAACAAAAATCATAATAAAGTTATCCATACAATTCTCCAAGTGCACATAGGATAATATTTAAAATAAGGACCTGGTGGAAAGAGAAAATAAAAAAGCATAAGGTGAGCTGAGAACAGAGCAGTAAAACTGTTTCTGCCAATAGGTGGCATATAATTTACTACCCGTGGACATACAGAGAAGTCACATAGAAAAATGTACATGAAAAATTGTAATTCTGACTGTATTCCTGTACTAGAGATTTTAAGATCCCTTGTACACTTAATTGAAATAAGAATTGTCACTAATTATCAGTGACATTTAAATTCAAAGGGACACTCCATAAAGGCACATGTTTTAGATGAAAGTCCCAAGTTCACCAGATGAGAGTCAGTTGCCTTTATTTACTTTGGTTCAAGTTCTGGGTTTTTCTTTTCATAACCACTTGAATTAGATTATGCAAAGCAACATTTCAATACTCACCTCACACAGCAGAGTACACTGTGAATAATCTAGGAGGCCATTTTATATTCTCTAGATATTTACAAAATATAAATTTAAATTCCTGGAGACTGTCAAATCTATTTTTCTTCAGTTGTAAAAATTCAGCTGTTGTGTATTTGGTTGGTTCTAGATGTGAAAGTAAGTGAATCACTAGATATTGATTTCTAAGCATTAGGACTATTACAATGAATAAAATTCTTATTCTTTACAGAAGTCAATATTACAAAAGCAAAAGTATCTTTTCTCAGTCTGCATAATATTCTATTAAAAACAATACTTTTTTCAATAGCAATAAAACCATTTTAAGGCTATTTTTAGCTCATATTAAGTGTGTTTTGGTTAACATGTTAAAAGTTATTTGATTTCACTTTTCTTTTTTTCCACCACCACTCCCTTCCCCACCATGTTTTCCTTTCACTCTTGCTGCAGCAAAACACCTGAAACTTGCACAATAGACTAGACACCATCCTATGACAGAGGAAACATCACTTTCAGGCCTATCAAACCCTGCTACAAGACCTGTTTCAGTTTTCCAGCACTTATTTAAGTAGCTTACAGCAGTGTTGATCCAGAAATAGAAAACAGGAGGATACCCAGTAAAATAACTTGCACAGCTAAGATAAAAATTCAGCTTAGTCTCATGAAAATTCCACCGAGAGTAGGAAATGCTACAACAGCAATTTATACAAGGAGAAAAATGAGAACACAGGAAAAAGGAAATTTCTGTAAAAGAGGTGTAGATTGTAATGCTGTGGTTCTGATTGGCAGAGTGAACCAGCTGAAAGTGGTGATTGTAATGGTGTGCAGAACTGAAGAGTGGTGTAACATATATACAGACATATAGCAACCAAAGGAACAGTGTCCTGTTTGGAAATATTTGTATTATACCCACAGACACAGAGGAAAGTCAAGAAATTTTAGAGAGGCTTTTTCAGTTTGGCAGATAGTTTAGAAAACAGTACAATCTTGAGCTCTAATACTTTATGCATAATGCTTTGCATAGAGACAGCAAACCATTTTACAAGGGTCTGAATCAGCAAAAATATTCTGCCAATTTCTCACTGTTTCAATGGCACAGATTCACTGTGTCAAAGTCAGTTCTTATTTATGAGGATATAAACATAGAGCAACTCTGCTTTGGAGGAGGTGGTGACACTTCATAAGCTTTATTTAGGAAGGTTCCTTGAAAATTATTCTAAAACCATTGTATAAATAATGCGTTTCTCATTTCTCTGTTTAGTATATTAATAGAAAAGGATTTCCTGAACGGTAAAAAAGTACTGTCTGTAGGAATCACACAACTATGACACTCTCATACACAACAGCAGAACTGTTACAGTGTGACATTTTTATGCATTACAAATTTGATTTATATCTGACTTTAGAAGATACCACTGGGTTGGCCCAGGATATATACGGAAAACACATGTATTTTCAGTTCCTACATGCTGACTCATGTTTCAGTCACAAACCCCAAAATTTAGACTCTTAAGGGTATATAATTATCTGTCTGCTTTTTCCTTTTTTTAAAATGAACATGATACAACCTAACACAAACGGAAAATATGCTCTTACTGGAAAAGCTTTTACCTGGTCCCCAACATGGCCCACATGAACCTGTTGGAGTGGGTCCAGAGGAGGCCATCAAATTGATCAGATGACTGGATCATCCCTGCTATGGAGACAGGCTGAGAGAGCTGGGGAACCTGGGGAAGAGAAGGTTCCAGGGAGACCTTAGAGCACCTTCCAGTACCTAGAGGGGCTCCAAGAAAGCTGGAGAGAGACTCTGGACAAGGTGTGGAATAATAGTAGAAGGTGTCCCTGCCCATGGCAAGGGGTTGGAACAAGGTGATCTTTAAGGTCCCTTCCAACCCAAACCATTCTATGATTCTATGACTTCTGGTAACACAGAGCTCATACACCACTCTTGCTGGGAGTTTAACTTCTCTCATACCAGGACAAAACTAAGCAAACCTCTGTTTTGGAAATTTACCGCCACAGCCTGGTAGAGCCTCAATGGATTAATTGATATAAAAATTTTTAGACTTCAGACAACTGAATTAAAGACAACTCTAATTTATCTTTATATTTTTCAGTTAGCACAACCATTGGACTTAGAAATGAGCAGGATAGTCAGCAGTTATCAGACTGGAATTTCTGTGTGAATTTGTCTTATGGTCCAGCAGTAGCCACAGGCCATAGACCGAATAACACTTCTGTAGAAATTATGTGAACTTCAAAGCATCCGAGTGGTTGTTCTCTCACACATGCAGACACCCACACACTGTCTGTCTCTATTTTTTTCCTTGAAAATGTAATGTCAATAAGATTATTTTTAGCTATTGCTTTTTTATGTCAACGGCACTAACAGATGATCTCAACATTTCCTGTGAGGTACACATGGCTTCAATAAACAAGCACCATTTGGTACCAGCCAGAATCTGACAACCTTTTTCATTCCTTGAATACCATTTCATTGCACAACCACTCTACAGTTTTTCAGTTTAGAATACTGAAATCTAGCCTTTTTGAGACAGGTAGGATTTGGTTTTGTAGTAGACAGTTTTTATGCTCCAGTCTTTTCTTGAGAAAGAGAAACTGGTGTTGGTTTCAGTGAATTAAAGACTGCAGAACTGGGTCACAGGTTTGTTTGGATTACTTATGAGAAGATAGCAATATATTTCCAAACTTTACACTGCTTATGTAAGGGTCATTTGTTCATAAACAATGGCCCCCCACTATCCACACCTCATTAGTCCAACTCTATTCTGAAAACACAAAGGAGTGCTCTTCTTTGAAAAGCTCCTTTGCTGGGAGCTCATATTCTTAGCATGCAAGCTGCTGCTAGTAAGTTTGTTTGTTTGTTTTAGAAGACTCTAGGTTTTGAAATATGAAGTTCCTTTAAAATGTCATCAGCTTACCCGTCCAGCTGAATCCAGAGGTTGTTCTCCTCCATAAGAAGTCAGGAAAGGTCAACTGTCTTTGAAGATTCTGAAGGCAAGATCAAACACATCTGGAATAAAGTCAGTTCTCAAGTGCAGCACTCTTTAACATAATCAAGTGCATTNCATAATCAAGTGCATTACTTGATTAAGCATTCTCAGTGCTGCCTCTGTACAACTGCAGGACTGAGCATTGCTTTTGGATCCCTTGGAACTTGCAATTAATCTTAACCTCGGGCAGTCCCAAATATCCTCAAATCATTGCAACTCCAATGTTACAACACTGCAACCCCATCATGCAAGAATCAGGACTTCAGTGCCAAAACATCACAAAAACCCACGTTATTTATATTTTTCTCTTGCTTTTCAAGACAGAGGAGAGAACAGTCCAACTTGCTCCTCTTGGAAGATTCCAGCCCTCCAAAACTCCTCTATGTTCCTCATACCTTTAATCCTTTTTCATTCAGATCCATGAGGGTGTATTTGCTCCAGAGGAAGCACCAATGAAGTCTGTTTTCTATGGGCTGCCCATTGATAATAAAGCTCAAGGTGTGCATATATCCATGTATAGGCCTGGGCACAGCATTCTAGGCAAAAGTAGCACAGATGGCACTGGATTACCTTTT
>WEIV01004884.1:204-19442 GCA_013390005.1 Calyptomena viridis
GCCCAGCAGTAGCTGAAGGTGTCCTACAAGAAAGATGGAGAAGGACTTTTTATAAGAGCATATAGTGATAAGACAAGGGGGAATGGTTTTTAGGTGAAAGAGGGTAGGTTTAGCTTATATAATATAAAGACATTTCTTACTGTGAGGGTGGTAATGTACTGGAACACGTTGTCCAGAGAAGCAGGGGATGTCCCATCCCTGGAAGTGTTCAAGACCAGGCTGGATAGGGTTGTGAGAAACCTGGTCTAGTGGAAGGTGTTCCCACCAAAAACAGTGGGGTTGGAACTAGATGATCTTTAAGGTCCCAAACCTTAAATCCAAAGCATTCTATGAGTCTATAATTCTAAGTAATTATTGTGGTCATCTCCCAAACAAGCACACAAGACAAATGCTTTCTTCCACTGCCCCATAATGTCTCCTCTTCAGTCCATTGTACTTGTCTTTGACCATGAAAGGATTTCTAGCAAAAAGGAGCCTCAAGCATCCAATGCAATGTGCATATCACTTTGGATAGATCTAACCTCCATTTCATCATCTGAAATATAGATGTAATAGTTTTTACAAACAAAATTTTGTATGTAAAGTGTGCTTCACTAATGTCTTAAAATTACTTTGAGTTCCACAGATGGTAAATGATAAAATGAATTTAAGTATAAATTTGTGACAGTAATTTTTGGGATAATAGTTCTTCAAATCCTATAAAAGGTCTCAACTTATGCTTTAAATAAAAAAGAAATGCATAGGTAGATGCATTTTTCTTCAGTTTGAATTTCCTCTCACATGTTCTTTCCTTTTAAAAGCACACTAGGGGTTTTTTTTGACTCTATTGTGTGAAGGACATGAGATGTGCTGCTTCTATCTATAGCAGTGCTAATTTTTTTGAGAGTAATTATATTATAGTGCAGTTTTTTTAGGTATACTTCATGGCTTACATTTGCAGAAGGAGGCAAAATAAATCAAAACAACCTTTGAAATATTCACTTATAATTTTGGCCAATTAGGTTTTTTCTTTTGCATTTTTACATTTAAGGAGAAGACACATACTTGAGAGACAGTATTTTCTGGCTAAACTAATTCTCTTTCTTTGCAAAGTTTACCTAAATATTGCTACATGATCTGAGAAATAAGCACATGGAGGAGTGAAGTTATTTTTATTTAAAAACAAAAAAACAAAAACAAAAAATAAAGACAAAACAACAAAAAACCCCAAACCAACCAACCAAAAAAGCCCCACAAACAAACAAAACGTAAAACCCAAACCAAACCAAACCAGCAAATTTAACAAACAAACAACAACTAACAAAAAGAAAAATACAACCCAAAACCAAACTAAAATAAAAACCTCTTCAGTGTAACTTCTAAATGTCACCACACAACAAAGAAAGGTAAAGCTAAGCATGGCAAACAGATAGCCATTCCTCCCACAGGGCACACCATGAGATGAGTGATCCAATAAGTACTTTTTCTTCTCTGATGAATGTGTGGCTCTGTTTTCAAAGGGTATTTATATGATTTTGATGGGTGTTCATGAAGACCTCATGATCTTCAGCGTTGCCTTTTCCTTTTTAATACCTGAAAGAGATGCCTGGTGTACCAGTGTGAGCTGAGTTCTTGCCCTGGGGTCATGGCTCATGTATCCAGCGCCAGAAACACTCCTGCACTCCTGAGTTCTTCATTTATACATAGCCAAAAGGACTATGGGGAAATGCTTTTGCTTTTTCATGCAGTATAGCAACACAGAAACTTCACAGCTACTAATCAAAACTGCAGTTTCTTAGCGGGCTTAGGTTTGGCCAAGTATAGGCAAATTTCCAGTAACTCTGCACAATCAGCAGAATTCCAGAGATTTTTCTGCCTAATTTAGATTCCTGCTCATGAAAGTGGGTTTTTAAATTAAAAAAAAAAATCAGCAGAGATTTTGAAATGGAGATACCCTTTTTCCATCTTCCTTCTGAAGAATATTAGTTGAAATTGCTATAATCAGCGCTACTTTATGATAACCATCAATTCATGCTGAGGCAGTCTTCTGGCATAGAGTATTTCAGTACAAATGGTTCCACTTTAGAAAAGACCTATCCCATTGAAAATGGGATTTTTTTCAAGTAAGTGAGTAATGACACTAGGCACTGCTAGCAGCACTGCCAATAATATGATCAAGAGTATTACAACTAAATGAAATCTAGATAAAGGGATTCACTTTACTGAGGAAATTACATAAACTTGCTATTCTGTTGCTGTATTCCAATGGTACCTTGTAATGTTTCTCAGATCATGTTGTAGTGGCTTCCTCCATCAAAAAAGGTTTAAGAAAGAATGAGATTGAAAGAATTGGATTGAAATAGCTTTAAAATAGTTACTCTTTTGAGGAAAATGCTGGAGTCAGGAAGAAGAGATCAAAGACAAAAAATGCTAATTTTTAATCTGGAGGAATTTCATATCTCTTCAGATTTACTGCCCACTATTGGACATTTGACATTCCTTCCAATCAGACTCTTTACAGGAGCAGTTCTAATTATACAATGATCTTTATAAAGAAACACATGATTTGTTATTTTTTCTATAAGAAATAAGATTTGAGATGTAACGATTAAGATGAGAAAAAAACTTACTTCCAAAACATGAAAACTTTGACAGCACTTTTTTCAGTATTTATTTCCACATACTCAGGTACTATCAGAAGGCAAATGGTATGAGGAGTAACAATGAACATTTGACTTCCCTAATCTGTTTTGCTACTAAGCCTCTTGTGCTACATCTGAATCCAATCTAGAGCAGAAAAATAATTTCAAAAAATTGGGAAAACAGCCTTTCATCGTTCTCAGAGTAGTGGCAAAGAATATAAAGATCTTAGAAGATTTGCTAAGTATAAAACTGCGGATTTTACAAAAAAGTCTCTTCTTGCACTCCTCAGTCACTCCTATAGCCAAATGTGGTCAGTCTTTCTGCAGCCCATGACTAGAAGAATGGAGGTTATTTTTTATTTGAATTATTCAGTGTTTCATAAGAAAATGCAAATTATTAACTTCCTGTACCCCTCCCTGTTACATACACATCAGTTTCCTTGCCTCTGTCTCAGTGATGCTGTCTTGGCTTTTACGGGAAGCAGCAGCTGAATGAGAGTCCAAAATCCCTCATATTTTTTCCTTCAGTGGCAGCCCTACATAATTGTGGTTGAAATTAGTGGAAAAAACACTGCTTACTTCCACAGGATAAACACTCATCCTGGTTGAAACATCAAAACTTACTTTAGAGCACAAAGGAACTGAAGAGCTAGTGACAGATGGTGAGGATGAGCCTGCCTGATCCCAGTTTGGTGCAGTTATCAGGAATATTGCATAATGTAAGGGTTTCAGCATAATTTAAAGAGGAATTCATATGAAGTACATTTGGGAAACTACCCATTGCAGTTACTTTTCATGCCAGTGGACATCTTGCTGTCTATGAAACATCTGTGCATGATTTTTGGCCCAAAATATTATCTTATTTATGAGGAAGCACACATCCTAACACGTCTCAGTAGTGAATGCAAAAAATTAGGGCTCGGCTGCTTTTTCTGTACAGCAAATTTCTTGACTTCCTGAAGTCAGGTTGCCATAAAGACAGTACAGGTAAAAATCTTACATACTGAGATCAAGAAGGACTTGCTACATGCTTGTGAGCTCTGAGGAAGGGCCATCTTCCAAGATGTGTTGTTCTATTTGTCTCTGCTGTCCTGTTTGTACCTGCTGTCCTATTTTAGTAGCAATCCTGCTCCTGGGCAATAGGAAAAATCCAAGAAGCTAAGGTAGTTCAACAAATGAGAAGAAAAGTGTTCAGCAGACTATAAAAAGATTTTCCTTTTTTGGCCATGAAGAGTCCTTCCTTTCTGAGTTTAACTGGAAAAGTCTCCCACAGCCAAGTCTCCAATGTGGTGAGTGCTGTGCACCTTAGGGATGTCCAAAAGAGCTTCCCACAAAAAACAGGATTGTCCGAAGAACTTAGATGAGCAAGATGTCATGTGGAGCCCCATCTGATCAGGCACAGTGCCTATGGAGATCCCACTGATGCAGGAGGCACAGTTTGCTGCTGACCAAGCTGGCACAGGCAGTGACTAAGGCTGCTGGCTGCTAGAGACAGGCATGCAGGAAAGAGCACAGGAATGGGCTTGGGGGCTCTCACAGCTCCTGAGACGTTTTTGAGGATTGAGTTCAAGTCATTCTGAGATGGTTCAGTGTCATGGCATCTTTGCTGCTTTTAAGAAGAGTGTTTGAATGTGATGCAGGCAGCGTCCTGTGTTTAAGTGTCATTAATAGCCAAGGCAACTGGGGCATTTCAGAAAAGCCAAGATGAGAAGAGACTGTAAGGCAGTGTGGCATCCTGGGGTTGATCATAAGCTCTTTCATCAGGTATTACAGTGTCTCAGGCACTCATTGGTAGCCCACTGCAGCTAGATAAACTTACACTCATTTTAAAGATATTTTTACAGAGTCCATGTGATTAACAAAACAATATTTGAAACTAATAGTTCCTAGGCTGTACCTGAAGTATTGAGCACAGAATTAGAACAACCAGATATTCAGCTAATAGGAAAATATATGAAAGTCTCCATTTTGCCATTTCCCAGCTGAAGATTAGTAAGATGAGTAGCAAAATTTCACTTCTCACTGTTGTTTACTGTGTCTTTTAGGTGATGCAGTAACACATCTGCTGAAGAAATGGAAACATTCAACTGCTATTGACTTCGTGAGCAATACCATATGGGTTATATTTACTCAACTGGTTTCTACTTGGCTTATCATTACTGCTAAGCATTTTATACAGAACATGATATAAAGGTCACTTAGACTAGCTGGATTTTAATGGTAATAAGGACAACACCTTTGTAGCAACAAATCATAATAATTATGTGTGTAAAATCAGATACATTTTATCATAGAACATCCAATAGTAGTATTTTGTAAGCACTAATAAAGACAGTAATACCACTTACTTCTCTTCATGCAGAGGAGATGTAGCGATTTCCAGCAATGTGTCCTGAGTGCATTATGAGATTGAGACTATATGTGCCTGCAACTGGTTATTCAGGCATTAGTCCAAAGGAAATGACATTTCCTTGATTTGCATGCTAAACACAACAGCTGTTATTAATACTTCTTCAGAGAAATAGACATCTTCTGAAAAAAAAATCTTTGTGATAACTTGTGAATTCTCTTAGTAGCTTGTTGCATAGACACTGCTCATCATTCTGATAATTGCTTTTGACAGGACTTTCTGAATTAGGAAAAACAGACAAACTGGTAATTTAGTGAATGGTGGGAACTTGGTTAATAAACTCTGAAAACAAACTCACTAATTCACCTAAGATGTGCAGTGTCAGAATAAAAGCTCACAGGAAAGCTGTGAAACTTTATGCCTAAAAGACAAATAAATTACTTAAATGTAAGAGCTTCATCCAAGTATGTCACACTGCAACAAAATGCATAATCAAAGTAATGCATTATTTAGCAATTTTTAAGGCTACATTTCTAAAATAACAAGTATAAGGAGTGTTTTTGTGAGGTTTTTGTTTCTTTTTGGATTGGAAGGCTTTCTATTTAGAACATGCAAACATGCATTGTAACAGCAGGCAGAAAAAAATTTCGGATAATACGCACTTAACATTCCCCCTCCAAAAAAATTCAAAGGTAACATCTGCTACAAATTACACAGAAATTTATTAGAAATATATGTATTGGGGAGAGTGTGGTATTTTGTTTTGGATTTCTTGTATATAAAGAAAGAGAAGGATTTTATGCTTGAGAGGAACAGCTGAAAACTTGCTTCGTTTATGGCAAATATTCTGAAGGTATTTTAGCTTTATAAAGGAACACTTGGAATGTGAATCATCTGTCCATGTAATGTATTTTCTGCCCTTTGAGTGCCCTGGCGTATCTCAGCTGCTCTCCAACATATTACACTCTTTGTCTTTAATTGCTGTTATAAATTTCTCCCCTCCTCTCCAAGGAGGATCCAATACCCAGGTCTGACACAGAAACCTGGGTTGCAAAAGACCTGTAGAAAGGTAAAAGCCGTAGTGAGGATAGAACTTTTGAGTATTGAGATGAGAACATCCATAGCTCAAGCAGACAGATGTACTACTGAGCACTGATAGGGAGCAAACAAGAGGAAAAATGGAAAGCCCAGAATTCCATTTATTTACCTGAATACATTCTTAGCAAAATTAATAGGAGAACTCATAAAGAAAGTCATCTCACTCTATAAACTGTAATGGATTCTGTGGTAACAAGAAACAAATCTGCTATTTTAAGATAAAAACAAGCCTGGAAAATGCAGCAGGGGAACAGTCTCTGTTCCTGGAGTCTCAGATCTCTGGAGTGCAGAGGTAAAGGTATGGCTCATACCTCAAGACCCACATGCGTTCTTCACAGTAGCTCATTTATTTATGAAAATAGTGCACCATGCAATGAATCAAAAGAGGCTTTCCTAAATATCATTGTTCAACAGACTCCACTTGTATAAAGCCAGTGCCAAGCATGGGATATTTTGTTCAGCAGAAAATTTTAAAGCTTTGTTCCCAGTTTAGACATTACAGCAGAAGCAGTCATAATCTGACAGGAATTTATGAAAGCAAATGTAACATATAGCTCACATAGCTAAGCAATATGAAGGACAAGCTTGCAAAGCTTTGAAATCATTCTGCAGTCTAATTAAATCAATACAATTGAGAGAGATATGCAGTATAGTCATCTTGTGTCTTGAGATCTCAGCTGATGGGTGCAGGCTCTGCAGAGTGCTCAATGGAGAGACTCAAGGGAATTGCCTGACATGTGTGTAAGCAATAACTTGAAGTTTTGAGACTCAGAGTTCACCTAAACTTAAAAATTATGAAATTTACATTAACTATAATTGTCAGTGTTTCTAGCATAACAAAAGTGCTTTGAGAACACTGGTTGCATCAGTAAAAAAATCACATAGAAAAAACCCACCCCTTAATAAGCTGGTTTTGTAAGAAATCACATTGCATTTTATTTATCCTGTTATAAATTCCCAGTGTTTTTGTATTCCATTTACTGCCAATATTGTTATAAACTTTCCTGAATACTCTAATCAGTAGAGGAACTTAAGGTGGAAGACATCTATTTAGTTTGATTTCCACTGATGTTCTCATGAATCAACAACTTTTAACTTAATTATCTGGAGTAATTTTTTATGTTTTTACTTGGGAAATCCTTTATATATTTGCCTTCCATGGATTCCACTAGACTTTTTTATTTGGTGATAAGAAAAGAACACTGTGTCAAATATCATTTTTGGTGACGTTACCATATCTGTTGCTGAAAGATGTTTATTTTGTTTTGCTCTAATTTAGTTGAGATTCCCTGCTGCCTTTGCATGCCATCTATCAGATAAGTAAGGCTGACAGACAACCTGGTCTTCAAGGAGACCTAAGCACCCTACCGAGATTAAAATATCTGTCCAGGGTCATCCTGGACAGAACAGCAGTTCATTGATTAGCCCTTTCAATTTCTACTGTTTCCAACTATTTGTGGGGCTCTGTGGTACCTCTTCATATGCCGTGTCCAGACATTTCAACAGAACTTGGCCTTTCCCATGTCCTGACTTCATTTTAGCTTCAAGTTCTTCTCCAGTTTCAGCATCCATTTGTGACCTTCTAATTACCAACAGGATCCAAAACCTTCACTGCCTTTTCTACACGCTCTCCATTTGCCTTTAGCAAGCCAAGAAGCTTTTTTTTATTTTTTAAAATCTTGCTCCTCCATTAAGGACAGCTGCCTTCTCTTCCTCTTAGTTTTCAGTTGCACTGATAAAGATTTGGATTAATAATCTAAGTAAATAAGTAGGCAAAAACTCAGTGCAAGAGTTTCTGATTTGGGAATCTCTTTTTTAAGATTTCTTTTCTATGTAGCTACACTTGAGGAAGCCTAAAAAATACAGGAAATTCATATTCTCACCCTTTTTTTATTTTCCTTCACTGAAAGAAGGCCACCAGTTTTGTAGGTTTTCTGGTGCACCCTGGTAGAGTGCTAATAGATGCGAATAGGGAGGAACAGTGTTTGAGGCTTTCAGAGCAGGAATATTTCTTTGGGAATTCTAATTGGACAAAGGGATGAAAAAGATTTCTTCATCAAAAATAGTACTGTAGCTAAATAGAGCAACTAGGGTGGAGGAGCTGTTATCATCAGCTCCATTCTCAGAAAACTTGGAAGAGTTGCTGTGTAACTGTTTCTGAGATCACAGCATTGAAAACATGTGACAAACCATGTGAAATATGCATTAGTGCTCACTCAGCATCCTATATCAGATTCCTAAAAAATACTTCATTTATCTGATCATGTCCCTGACTCAGAAATATATCTACTGTTAAAAGACACACTTAAACACCAGCCCCAGAATAGTTTCAGCATTTCAGAGCACCAGCAAAGAAGCATACTGGAGTACCTCATCAGGCTGAAGTATGAGCACATTTCATGAAGCACAATACAATAGGTAGTCTGGTCACACAATGCTAGGGAAACTTGGGACCAAAGTATATGATAAAAAAGTTCAGATGCTGCCTATTTCAATGTTACTTAACATAAAAATTGGAATATTTCATGAAAAGAGCAAAGCTAAACCAGAAACTTCCAACATTTTCCACAAATTCTGTGGCATCATATTGATTATGTAAGCATCCATCTAGTAAAATTTTAATCTGCCAAAAAAAATCTATTTGATCAACCTTGAAAAAATAACCCCATGGAGTTTTCATGTTGGTTTTGACTTTTTTTTATTAGTTCCTTCCTGATCTTAAAATGTGTTATCGGAATGACTTTGAGTGCCTAATCAGACACATAGTCAAGCACCTTCAAGCACTGTGCCACCCCAAGTATGGGTACCCCTCACTCAACAGCCAGCTGCAGCCAATTGCAAGTCCTTGAGAAGAAAAGAAGCATATGTAGAGGAAGAGGAGAATTTACAAGTCAAATTATGGCCCCAACTCTTACAACTGATCAGCTGAAGCCCTGAAGAATGAGATTTGATTATAATCACAGTCCTAATGCAAAGCTGAAATGTTATGAGGTCATGCTGAGGGCAACGAAATCTATCCTGCTCTATTTGGATTTAGCAGATGAAAAAGGAAACAGGATGACTCAGTTCCCATGTGTTTTTGGATGCAGGCAGAAGAATGCCTCCCCAAAGTGAGGTTAAAGAATAACTCAGAACAAAATGTGAACTGGTTTATTTAAAGTGCTGATTTTAAAATACACATCTTTCTGGAGATGCAAAAAAAGAGAGGGATTTAATGCTAGTTACATGAGCACTTCTTTTGCTTTTTAAATGGGAATTGGGACAGAGTGACTGAGGAAGGGAAAAAAAGAGATATATTCAGAAACTTTGCTATGTATTTGAATTTAAAATACTTGATATTTTAAAACATGCTTGTCTATTCAAGTCTGGGGTTTATTGTTACTTTAACACTGCATGTTTGACTTGCTACTTCTCTGTGACTCTGCTCCTGACTTACTCTGTTTTTTACTTTCATGGAGATGCATCTCTCCTACTGGCCCAGAAAAAAGAAGGATTTTCCTCTAGGTAATTATTAATTAGGCAATTATTATTTATGTTAGTGCAGTGAACTAGAGACATTAGGTCTAGACCAGCATCAGGAATTGTTAGCACTAAATCGAGGCATGACATATAAATTAGCCCTGCTCCAGAAAGTTTATAGTCCAGTCATGAGACAAGAAACAGGCAACAGCAGATGAATAACTGAGGCAGTTACGTTATTGCTCATGCAGTTCAGGATGCAGAGAGCACTGTTTATCTGTTGTCAAGAGGTTTTTTAGGCATCCAGGCAGAAGGCATTTTTCATGTGTTTCAAGGCTGTTGTAACTAATGAGTGTTCAGCAGAACCTAATGGAGGCCAGATATAAACAGAATGCAGTGTTTTCCCTTTTTTTCTCTTAAATATATATTTTAGAAAATGGAGTTCTTCTTTTACCTCTCTCCTTTAAGCAATATTTCTGTGAATATTATAATAATGGGAGATTATGTAATTTTTGAAAACCACAATCAGAGATATATGTTATCTCTACTATTCATCTCACCAATGACATTCATTTTTTTTGTCAGCTATTTGCCAGTCTGTTGTTCAAAATGTGCCAGATGGGTTTTAATGCCAGCTGAAAGCCATCTTTTAAAATGATTTATCCAGAAAAATGCACTGTTAAACACAGTGAGACATACCAGCAGTCAATCAGTCCTCTACAATGCTAAGTTTATATCAAAACTATTAGGATCCAAGAGGAACTTTTAGGAACCTAATAGCTTTTGCACTTTGCTACATGTCTTCAAGTGAAGGATAACTGAAAATAGTCACAAGCTTGTAAAAGTACAAGTCATATTAGGCAAAAAATGGTGTCTGAATAGCATTGTCTTCCTTCAAGAAAGGAAAGAAGCATTGTCTTAATGCAGCCTGGATATCTCAATACGATGTTAAAATAGTGATCAGTTCCTGTGAGTTTTCAAAATCCTTAACCATTCATGACTTTTTTGTTTATGATGTAAACACACACATTAAGACAAACCTTCCAAAAAGGAGGTTTGAATACATGAAATTTGCTTACTACTGTTGGTAGTAAGCCTTTAAGACTAGAAGAGGTAGGCTTCCTCCAGGAACAGATTGCTCCAGCTCCAGGACTTGCAGGGTGACAAATCCTGCAAGTAAAATTGCTCCAGCATAAGCCTGCTCCAACATGGGCTTCACATGGAGTGACAGCTTCTTTTGGGTATTCACCATCTCCAGAGTGGGGTCCTCCATGGGCTGCAAGCAGATCTCAATTCCACCATGGACCTCCATGGGCTACAGCCCATGATCTTCACCACGGGCTGCAGGGGAATTTCTCCTCTGACACCTGGAGCACCTCCTCNTTATAGTCCAGTCATGAGACAAGAAACAGGCAACAGCAGATGAATAACTGAGGCAGTTATGTTATTGCTCATGCAGTTCAGGATGCAGAGAGCACTGTTTATCTGTTGTCAAGAGGTTTTTTAGGCATCCAGGCAGAAGGCATTTTTCATGTGTTTCAAGGCTGTTGTAACTAATGAGTGTTCAGCAGAACCTAATGGAGGCCAGATATAAACAGAATGCAGTGTTTTCCCTTTTTTTCTCTTAAATATATATTTTAGAAAATGGAGTTCTTCTTTTACCTCTCTCCTTTAAGCAATATTTCTGTGAATATTATAATAATGGGAGATTATGTAATTTTTGAAAACCACAATCAGAGATATATGTTATCTCTACTATTCATCTCACCAATGACATTCATTTTTTTTGTCAGCTATTTGCCAGTCTGTTGTTCAAAATGTGCCAGATGGGTTTTAATGCCAGCTGAAAGCCATCTTTTAAAATGATTTATCCAGAAAAATGCACTGTTAAACACAGTGAGACATACCAGCAGTCAATCAGTCCTCTACAATGCTAAGTTTATATCAAAACTATTAGGATCCAAGAGGAACTTTTAGGAACCTAATAGCTTTTGCACTTTGCTACATGTCTTCAAGTGAAGGATAACTGAAAATAGTCACAAGCTTGTAAAAGTACAAGTCATATTAGGCAAAAAATGGTGTCTGAATAGCATTGTCTTCCTTCAAGAAAGGAAAGAAGCATTGTCTTAATGCAGCCTGGATATCTCAATACGATGTTAAAATAGTGATCAGTTCCTGTGAGTTTTCAAAATCCTTAACCATTCATGACTTTTTTGTTTATGATGTAAACACACACATTAAGACAAACCTTCCAAAAAGGAGGTTTGAATACATGAAATTTGCTTACTACTGTTGGTAGTAAGCCTTTAAGACTAGAAGAGGTAGGCTTCCTCCAGGAACAGATTGCTCCAGCTCCAGGACTTGCAGGGTGACAAATCCTGCAAGTAAAATTGCTCCAGCATAAGCCTGCTCCAACATGGGCTTCACATGGAGTGACAGCTTCTTTTGGGTATTCACCATCTCCAGAGTGGGGTCCTCCATGGGCTGCAAGCAGATCTCAATTCCACCATGGACCTCCATGGGCTACAGCCCATGATCTTCACCACGGGCTGCAGGGGAATTTCTCCTCTGACACCTGGAGCACCTCCTCCTCCTCTTTCACTGACTTGGGTGTCTGCAGAGTTGGTTCTTTCACATATTCTCACTCCCCTCTCTATCTGCAATTTTTTCTGCACAATAAGTAGATCTCCCTACGTAGATCTGGTATTCCAGAGATGCTACCACCATTGCTGATGAGCTCAGCTTTGGCCATTGGAAGCTGTGATTAACAACAATGTAGACACCAAAGTCAGTGGAGAAGGAGGGGGAGGAGATGCTCTAAGCGCCAGAACAAGGCCCCTGCAGCCCAAAGTTGCAGACCATGGTGGAGCAGGTTGTCTCTCTGTAGCCCATGAGGGACCATAGGGAGCAGAAAATCCACCTGTGGGGGAGCCCACACTGGAGCAGGTGCATCTTGGAAGGAGGCTGTGATCTCATGGGAGGCCCATGTTTGGAGCAGGGGCCTGGTAGAGTCCTGCAGCCTGTGGAAGAGGAGACCATGCTGGAGCAGGATTTCCTGGTAGGACCTGTGGTCTGTGGGGGACCCACACCAGAACAGCCTATACCTGAAGGACTGCAACCTATGGAGAGGTGACCCACGTGGCAGCAGCTCTTGTTGTCTGTGAGATGGACTCATATGAAGCAGTTTTGTGAAAGACCATCTTCCGTGGGGGAGACCCCACGAGGAAGCAGGGGTAGGACTCTCTCTCTGAGCAGCAGCAAAACCAACATCGGACTGCGATCTCCACTCCTTCCTCCCTGGGCTGCTTCGGGGAAGGAGGGAGATCTTAGAAAGAGGGAGGGGTGGGGGGAAAGGTGTCTGTAAGATCTATCGAACTTCTCACTCTTAAGCTCTGATTTTGATAATAATAAATTCTTAATATCCCCAGTTGGAGCCTGTTTTGCCCATGAAATAATTGGTGAGGAGTATTTTGTGGTCCTTATCACAAAGTTCGTGAAACCTTCTGCGTTTTTTTTCTCTCCTCTCCATTTGCAGGGAGGGGAGTGAGAGAATTTGGCTGGTGAGTCCTTGGCATTTAGCCAGGGTCAAACCACTGCAGGCAGGAACAATCTATAACTCAGTTTAGATAAATCATCCTATTCACAAAGCTCCTTTTCAAATCTCTGCTCAGGGACATCAGGTAATGTATCAGTGGTCTTCAACAAAAGTACTAGAAAATACCAATAATAGTTGGAGTAGGAACTGTTGAATCACTGAGATTCAGAAGATCTTTCTCAGTTGTGTTCCCACTCCCAGTGCCAAGGCACCCTAATAAAGAAGTGCACATAAAAAGTTGTGCATTCATTTTCATTAAACCAATGGATTTTTATTGAACTTTTTGAAAGTTTCACCATGATGTTACAGATATGCCTCTGACTGTAGCTTTGGCCTGTCTATGCTTCTGGGTAGGAAAGGTGAAGAGTGGGTTCTGCTGCCCTATTTAACATCATCTCTTCCTAAATCTGAAGATTTTTGTAAAACATTTGTCAGTCCCTTTGCTGTCAGAAAACACAAGGTTTGCTATCTCAAGCTTTTTACATCTTTATACATAACTAGTATGTCATGGTCTTTGCCTATTCTTGGTGTGCTTGTTGAGGAAGTGCAATTGGTCTGCTACATTAATTTTTAGAAATATTTATTTAAAATACAGGACCATTAAGGTTAGTAGAGACTACAGTGTGCTCATGATGTTTCTCTCAAGAAATCCTTTATAACAAATGCTGAAAGAATGTCTTATTGATAAGCTTTCGAATTTACTAGGCCACTGTACTACCAAATAAGATTCTGGACTGGAAAGATCCCTTTCCTTTGTTTCGTGTTTTTTAAACTGAAAGTTGTTCGGAGCATAGAAAGAGTCTTAATTCAAATGATGTATAAAGTGTAGGATCAATATCAGTGCAGCAACCTTCATGAGAAGGGTTTACTTTCAGAACTGTGAAGTACAAGGAATACTAGTTATTTTTTACTGATCTACTTTTCAAATCTTTAAATGAAGAGTTTTGCTGTGGTGTAACATTGATTTAATAGAGTTTCGACTTAGGGGGAATAACAACAAAGTAAATTCCGTAATAAAACAGATTCAGGTGATTTCACCAGTACCTGTGTTATAAAAAAAAACAACAAACCCCACAAACAAACAAACAAAACAAAAAATACCTATATATTTCTTGTCAAATTTGAGCATAAATTATATTTGGGGACTCAATAAAAATAATGGTGCTTTGGTTCACTGACTTTGCAGAAAAGAGTATAATGTCATTAAGCTGACCTTTTTTACTTAATGACTGAGTGTTGTAGCAAATACGTTGTATCACATTAAAACATTACACTAAATTTCAAACAAATAGCTGTTTGAAAAAGAATTAAGATTGTGAAATGTCAAATGACAAACAATACATGTAAAATGTTTAGTTTAAGCCTTTGTGCACATTTCAGATAAGCAGTTCAGTACCAACAGGTTGATGAGCTGACCTGCCGTGGGCATGTGGCAGAGCACACCTGCACATGAGCTGCCTTATCTGTAGGAAAGCTGTTGCTTTTGACATTATCACATACAATGCTACTGATAGCAGAGTATTATTCAGGAAATTAAACAAATTTTTTAGGAAGATGAAGTATGATCTGAGAGTGAAATAATTCACTATTGTCCTAGATTATATAGCCCTTATAGCTGTATGGTTCTTGTACAATTGCAGATTTTGGGACCAGAACAGGTTTTAGCAGCATCTCACAAGTCCATGTCTGTGATTCTTTAAGAATTTGCTATTTCATGCTCAGATGTTTGCAGTGGAATGGGTTTTTTATTTTGCAAAAATATAGATGGAGAATGAAAGGCAATATGGACAAAAAGAGAGTTTGAAATTGCTGTAGTAAATAACTCATAGGAACATAAGATGATGACCAAGGATAAAGCAGAACAATGAAAAGTCACTTAGTCATTCACAGCTTGAAGTCCTTAATATGTAAAGTGAAGCCAAATTAATAATTTTGATAATTCTGAATTTATTAATCATTGCAAATTCTGCTGCTGCTGCATTAGGGTCAATATTATGAGAAAGTGAAAAATGTCAGTTTTGTAAGATATAATCAACTAAACTTGAAAAGGCACGGAACATTTTCAGACTTGCTTCCTAATATTTTTGAAATCATAGAAATGCATTATTCTTTCAGCTACTTTTAAAGCAGATACAGAAAAGAAAACAAACAAAGAAATATTTATTAATTTAAATATTTATTTCCTATTACTTCTTGTGCTTTTTTCATGTGTCAAGGCACATTCAACATATCAATAAAGTGCACTACTGTGGCAAAAACCAGTTCTTGGATTCTTAATTTGAGAGAAAGATGAGGAAAAAACTGTTTTTAAAAACTTCCTTGAAGAAAAGAGCTGGAACAGGAGATAATCCTTCTGCCATCGGATATGTTTCTATATATCTGGATAAGTGAGCTGGCAGTCGTGAGGGTTCCAAATTTCATCCAGGTGTGACCATACTGTTAGTTCTTTTGTCATTAGTATTTCTAGTAAAAGCCACCAGGGAGATGTATAATAAAATGATGAGGCTGTCTAGGCATGGAAGGCAAAAGAGTCTTTGAATTGCAGCTAAATTACGGACCTCACCCATGAAAAAAAAAAAATTGCATAAGGAAGCATGCACCTCCAACTCATTCAGTATAGCAGGTGAATCTGTATGCTTCTCTCTTTGGTCATACTTTATGTATTCATTACAAAAATCACTAATAGTCTAGAAGACTAGTCTAGAAGACCAGACTGGACTAGACTAGGTTAGATTATTTCAGTCTAGTTCTTTTACAAAGAAATATCCTGAACACCTGCAGTCAATAATGCCCCTGTGGCACTTGGGAGATGTATAATTACAAAAGCTCTCTCTTCTGTTCAGATCTCAAATATGGAATTAAATTTAGTTTAACCACACAATCATGGTTCCTTTTTAGTCATCAGCACTAAATTGCTGCCAGCAAAATAATAGTCATCAGCATCATCTTAAGGAGATTTCAAATTTTTCAACTTATGAAGTATAGTGCAAAACTTGATGCTGACAGTATAGTCTCTTTTATTAGACACTCAAAGTTATCATTGTTGCTATTCAGATTATGAAATTAGTGTACCAGAGGCATATTATCCATCACCCAGAGACAGCAATATTTTTCCATTATGCTTGGAAACTAGTGCAGTTACTTCTGTTTATACTACCATAGGTTTTACACATTGGTGCATGTGCACTGCTCACTCCTCATTAAATGCCTTTTGCATCTCAAATGTGAAGCTCACAGATCTGGCTTTCTTGAAATGTGAAGAGCACTATAAATTCCTAGGAATTTTGTGTTTCCTTTTTTTCGTTGTCCATCATTTGGTTTTTATGGGGTTTTTTTTGTGATTTTTTTAGTGTTAATATAGATAGCAGATGTTCTCCTGTGACAAACAGTTGATGTTTTAGCAACAACAGAATGTCTGAGAGCAGGAAAATGATCATTTAGCAAAATGTAGCTGTGACAGCAACCAGCATACTATTTATCACCATCTAGTCAAATGAATTATTTAATTTAGAGCAACTTGAGAAGTATAACATATCAAGACACTGGTGAAGAAAAATTATACTCTTCCATAATTTTCCTACTACCATTTAGGCAACTTCAGTTATAAACTCCACACGTATTCTGCTTTAGAGCAATTTCACATTAAACTGTAGCCCCTAAGCCTTGGACAAGAAAGACCCCTTAAATATCGTAAAATGCTGCTGTCCTTCCTTGAAAAACTATTGGACTTTCTTGCCAATGAGTTGAGATTCTCATGGAAATATTTTTTCACTTCAGAGTAACTGTTACGTACAATAAAATAAGGTGTTTTCAGTTTCTTCTAGACAAATTGTGCTCAAATACCAAATGCATAGATAAACAATTAATCATACTTTCTGTTATTACATGTATATACATGTAAAGCCAAGTTAAGAGTTGCATTCGGTCCCTAATGCTCTGTCTTTAAATGTGTTTCTTATAACTTCAAAACAAAACAGAAAGGCAGCCATTAGGAGTGTAGGCTCTTAATACACAAGATACTCAAAAGCACATATATCCACCACTCATCCAGGAAAACATGTATGGATGAACTTTCAAACATGTGGAGAAAACAACTGATATTAGCTCATCTGAGCCGGATTAGGCTATGCACCATCTTTAGAATATGTATCATCATATGCTGTTTACCACTTACAAAAGAGATTCTTGCAAGTAAATCACTACTAAGTAAAAGAGAAGACAAATGCAAGACAGAAGTGTTTATAATAAATGGAAGCCAAACATGAAGTTTGGCATCTATATGAAAGGACAAAAGGGAAGAAGGTAAAACAGTTTGCAGATTCATAACAGTATGCAGATTTTAAAAACAAGTAAACAGTTTTGGTGTCAGATCTGGTCCCAGGGTCTTTAATATAGAAATCTGCAATTATTCTGCTCTCCAGTACAGGACAGTCTGTAGAGGTTTACATGTAAATTTTCCAGATATATAAGCTCAGTAAAACCCTATTAGAATGTTGAAGATTCAGTAAAGCAATTTCTGTGGTTTTTTATTAATTTATTTTTATCTCAATATATCCTCAACTAATGAAATTTATGAAGGGTTTTCCTATTAAACAAAATGAACCACTAGTGCCTTGAAAACTTCTTAGCTTAGGTTGTGCTTTTTTTCTTTTTTTCTTCGTTTAATGTCAAATTTTTTTATCTGAGAGAATAAGCCTGTCAACCATCTTAGTCAATTTAAGAAAGTAATAAGACAAGAACAAAACTATATATATGCATACACTGAAAAAATGTACTGCATCGTATTAAGAAACAAAAAAAATTGTTCAGTGGAAAGTTCATGCTAATCTTATATTTTTAATTAAATTATTAAGATTGAGTAATTAAATAATTTTCTCGGTATTGAATAGTTCAATTAAATTAGATTGTGAAACCTTAATGGGAATCATTTTGTGTTTATTTTTAATTTAAAAATAAGAATTGAGGAAGAGTGCGTTGTCTTTCCATCCAATATGTCTATTAGAGTTCCTTTCAGCAGATTTTAACAAATTACTTTTGAAAAATCTTGTAAACACAGGCAGATGCAAAACTGATTAGTCTGATGTGTGATACAATGGTCCTGAATGCATAGAGGAATTGCAAAACACCTGGGATTAAAAGGGTTAGAATACACAAGTAACTCTGGCCACGCATGAGTAACTCTGACCAGTTCAATTTCCACAATAACAAAATGCTTAATATTATTGTATAAAAGTGAGAATATCAAGTTGAAACAATGGAGAAATTCCATTATGACAGATTGAGAAGGGGTCATCAGCCTAGCTAAAAAAATATCTTCAAATTTTAATACAAAAACGAAGTAACTGGTTGAAGAAAACTATTTTCACATATACAAAAGGAGATTTTGTCAGCATATTTAGCTGAGCTTTTGGGAAGTCTCATGTTGATGGAGAACATTGGTAATTTCACTCTTATGAGAGAAAGGTATATTTACTGAAAAGTTGATCAACTAAGTACATGATACCTAAATTGTAAATATTTGGACCTACTTAAACTGCCAAGACTTCAGTGCAAGGAGTTCATTTTTGTTCATCAGCCTCAATGCTGAAATGGCAGCCCATAATTTCAGTTTAAAAGAAATTTTATCTGATTATGAGGAAAAGCTCTGGTGTGGAAAGAAACCATTATGTACAATTGCTGAAATGAAGATAGAACAGTTTGCACATGACTAGCTTAAAAGATTCTTGCTATTGGGAAAGGCAGTTTCATGCTCAGTCTTAGCATTGAATCAAATCCTCTTCCATAAAGCATATAAACATTTTGCAGCCACTCCTGGCATCTCTGCTGAAAGTGACATGTGCCACACGCAATTATTTTGACAATTTATATTTGAAAAGAGACCCTGACAAACAAATTACTCTTCAAAACTTTTAATTGGTTTTTAGTGCTTTGGTAATAATCTAAATGCAAATCACTGAAAGAAGATTTTTCCAGTTGTGTAAATAGCTGTACGTTTCATTCTACAAATGAAACAGTGGCAAGTAGGAAAGTCTAACTTTCATTATTTTCTATTCAAGTAATTAAGCAATACCATATAGTTAAATGTGATAAACACTTAGAAAAACTTTTATAGACA
>WEIV01004886.1:0-44812 GCA_013390005.1 Calyptomena viridis
CGCCCCTGGCCACAGCAGCCCCAGGAGCAGCGCCGGCAGCAGCGCCGCGGGGAGAGGCATCCCGGCTTAGGGGCGGGCAGCCACGGGCCGGCGGCCGGTCGCTCCGAAAATACGCTCGCCCCCCAGGCTCCCACTTTATACCGAGGTCAAAGAGGGGGAGAAGAAGAAAAAAAAAAAAAAAAAAAAACCAACAAAAAGCCAAACAGACAGAAAAAAAAAAAAAAAGCCAAAAAGCAAAGCGGGGAGGGAGGGAGCTTAGTGCTCAGTCCCCCGAGGATCTGCGGTTTCCCTGGGCTGGCTGCATGGAGACGAAATCCCGGGAGCAAGAGCTTCTGAACTTGATCTCAACTCCAGGAGTCTTGTCTGAAGTGCTGATCTTCTTCTCTAGCTGCTCAGCCATAGCGCTTTAGCCCTAGCCACGATATTTATATATCCATGTGCGTTGGTACCTATTACATCACCACCTACTGCTGTCTGCTGCAGCCCTCCGGTTTAGCTGAAAGTCAAATTATCACCCCTAGATGCTTAACAACTCCGAAGCGTCTTGAAGGGAAAGGATGAGCAGCACTGCTGCTAAACAAGACGGACAGCACAAACTTTTAAAAAGAAAAGGTCATGTTTTACGTTCATCACAGCGGATTTTCTTTTTCTTTCTTCCTTTCTTTCTTTCTTTCTTCCTTTCTTTCTTTCTTTCTTTCTTTCTTTCTTTCTTTCTTTCTTTCTTTCTTTCTTTCTTTCTTTCTTTCTTTCTTTCTTTCTTTTTTTCTTTTTTTTTTTCTTTCTTTCTTTCTTTCTTTTTTTTTTTCTTTCTTTCTTTCTTTCTTTTTTTCTTTCTTTCTTTCTTTCTCCTTCCTTTGTTCCTTCTTTCCTTTTCTCTTTCCTTCTCTTGTTCTCTCTCTCTTTCTCCCCTTACTCTTTTCTCTTTATATCTCTTTTTTTAATATTTTTCACTTTTGTAAGTACTTACAAATGCTAATGCAAGATACAAAAACCAAAGAATGCCCAATACACTTTCTCCCCAACACAGTGTATGACTTTATGTAAATCTGTGGAATTTCAGCTTTTGCTGTATCCAAGCGACATGGTTTACAGTTTGCTGGATGCAGAAAAATTCCCTTCATTAAAAGCCAAGATCGTTGTTGAATGGGTGGTTTAAGGAATGAAAAAGTGAAAGAACTTGAAAAAAAAAATTAACAAATTAAATGCTCAGGATCTTTTTAAAGAGGCGGCACGAGCTCAAAAGCAATAATAAAGTTTTTGATTCTAAATATCCCTTTAAAAAATCAGAAGGCAGAGCATTACTCTGCAGTACCAGACGTGGAGCTCCCTCTTGGTCGCTGTGCTGACAAGGGCCATAGTGACACGAGTTTATTCCTGAGCCAACTCCCGCAAGTATTGCTGCACTTTTTAATGGTATAGTTCCTTCTTAATCTTTACTCAGCTGTTGCTATTGTGTCTCAATGATGCTGTTGTTCTTAGGTAATTACTTCATTCGGTTTAAGTTCATGAAGATGAAGCTCAGCATTTAAAAGTAGAAGTTTTGACCCCCTCAGTCTAGAATTACTTTGCTTAGAGCAAAGCCCATATGGTTTGTCACCTCCCTTAGTTTAAGCCTCGGCCCTCAACAGGTTTTCAGAACAAACAGGTGAGGAGACATTAGAACAATTTTGGAAGGCCCTGAATTAATAAGAAAGTGTGTTTCGGGGAGGGGGGGAGGGAAGTGGTTTGTGACTCAAGCCCTTTATAGCCTGAAGACAGTTTAGTCTTTCACGCCAGTAAAGCTCTCCCGCTGTTCCAGCAAAGGATGCGAGAGAAAAGAGAATTGCCCTGAGCCAGATGACAGCTCACCTAGGTGTGAAAATCTCTGACCTTCGCTAAACCTAAGCAAACTTAGATGATGTGCTTTTATTTCTTCTTGTGAGGTGCATACACTCCGTGTGTGTATGTGTGTGCCTGTCTCCTACCACACCTCTCAGGACGGAAAGGAGACTGCCACTGCTTTGGGGCTGATTGCAATCTGGTGCCACAGAGGTACAAGGCTCCTAGGTGTAGTTTTGTCTCAGTGTCAAACAGCTTAATTCCTGTGGGTGTGTTTAAAGGCAGCACAATTTCAATTTTTCCTCCGTGGAGGTAAAAATGCCCCGTCCATGGAAGTGTTCAGGGCCAGGGTGGATGGAACTTTGAGCAACCTGGTCTAGTGGAAAACAGCGGGTAGGAATGAGATGATCTTTAAGGTCCATTCCAACCCTAAGAATTCTGTGATTCTATGCAATCCATTGGTGTCAAGGGCACAGATATTTGCTATGTTCCCATTTGCAGCAGGTCCATCCAGACCCCTCTTCCACCTGATGTGCCCCAGTTCTGGTTGAAAAGGCTGTCCATCAGGCAAAGGATGGGCTTGGAAACTGCCCTGCTCTGCTGGACACATCCTTCCCCAGGGTCCTTAGAACAGCGTGATCCCAGATCACTTCAAAATCTCAATTATTTGCTCTTAGCAAACAGCAGAGGGTGAATTTGGGATTAAGTTTATTTGCTTTTTGAAGGATACGGCCAAGGAGTGGCACTTCTGCTGACACACCTTCCCAGCACCTTCCCTCCCGCAGCAGAGCCTCCCTCCTGCTCACAGCTGATGGGTCAGGGCCAGGCCTGTTTGGCCTTTCTGCTACTGACAACAGCTTTCCCTGACCCAAAACACAGGGAACTCTGAGGTCTGAGCCCTGTGAAAACATGTTAAAACTTTAAGTTAGGGATATGCACTGGAGGCTCGGCAAGGAATGAAGCCTTCATCCCTTTGGTCCTAAATCATTACACAGAGAATCCAGAACGTCAGCTGACATCATCACAATATCACTGATCAAAAAAGGATGCTTCTACAAGTTCATTCTTAAATTTGTTACACAGCCAAATGTCACTCTTTCCTTGAAAGATTCCAATGAACTTTTCTGAGAGGAAAAGCAACAAGTCTCCAGTTAGCATTGAAACTATGAGGTTTGGTTTTGCTTTCAAGTCTTCCACATTCACAAGTGTGTGAGCTTGTGTGCAGTCTCCCTGTGAAACACTAGTCCTCATGCTACAAAGCCCTCTGGTTTTGTTTGTACCTGTGGAAAACCCACAGGGATGAAAGCGAAGAAGAACTGCACCATTTTCAATCGGCATCAGGTATAAATGACAGGTGGAAGCTGCTGATCTTTGGGGTCTTTCTGCTGTAACACAGACATTGGCAGTTGGAAATTATTGTCACAGGAAACCATTAAAGCAGCATATTCCTTATGGAAACCAATGAACAGTGTCAGGCAGTCCAGGCCAGAGCCAGGAACTGACCCTTTAACCTGCTGTCAGCTTTCACGTAGTGAAAGGGATTTGGGTGTCTCCAGATTACCCCATAATTAATTCTGAATCTTCCATATCCTGCCATACTCCACTGCTATGTGTCCCCTACGCCTGGCATCACACACTCATTCCCAGCAATAATTTAGATGTTAAGTCAGGTAAAATGTCTTTACTTGCCCTCTTCCCCAAGAAGCATATATGGATGTCACAGTCCAGACAGCTCTGTTCTCCAAATTCCTCCAGGCTTAAAAAGAGGAAATTCACAGAATTCAGGTCCACACCCAGGTTCAAGCCCTGTATCATGGACTGTGAAAGAGAAAGGGAGAAGGAACCTGTGATATCTTTACAACATTATTTTGCAATTGCACTGGCGTAGAAGTCATCCAAACTTGGCTCTGTGTCTGTATCTCTGAAGGGATCTAGGCCCACAATTAAAAAATCAATTTATGTATTTTTTAACTCCAGTAAATAGATGTAAATGACCTTGAAAGATATTGCTCATGAGCTTTTGTTCTGAAGGCAAATATTTAACTGAGACCCTTCGGTCTGGAAGGATGGGGAGTGTACTGGAAGGGGCACGGGGAAGTATATTAGGAAAAAATCCCTTTCACCATGTTTGCATGCTATGAGGACACAATAAAAAAGCAAACCCTCACCCCACCTCCCCCTTTGCATACACCCCTTTTAATTATGATTATTTTGGAAGACAACTAGCCAGTGCTCTGCAGAAGGGCCTCGGCTGAGAGAGCTTTCTCACGTTCACGTCTGGCTGCCTCTCTGTGTGAGCAGGGCAGTGGTCCCGGGAGAGGAGGCTGCCTGGAATGCTGGGGGCCCAAGTCCCGAGTGGCCGGGGTCTCTGGGAGACCTTGGCCATCCAGCCCCTGCTGCCTGCATAACACACATACCCACACACGAGTCGTAGGCACTCAGGGTTTTTTTTCCTCTCTGTTTGCAGCTGGTCTATTTGATCTCTGTGTGCCCTGGCTGTTTGCTGTTGTGTCTTGCCGTGATCAAAACCTTATTATCTCGAGCGATGTAGTGTTATATATTGGGAAAGGGCAGTGGAGTATAGCAGCAGGCAGCTACAATACTGGGCAGGCAACAAAGGCAGCAATAACCTCCCTCCAGTGTATTTGGGCTGATTCAGCGAGGGGACTGAAAATCACTTTGCTAGTGGTGGGTATGGACGTTTTCAGCAGCTAATCCCTCTGCTGCTGGTGAGCTTGTGCAGTCCTACACCCCTTGTGTCTCTGTGCAAAGGAGAGAGCAGACAGGACACGGCTGCACCCGTCTGTGTGGCTCCTGTAGGCTTTCAGCAGCTCAGGTGTTGCAATTCATGCTTCCAGCCTGTGTCCATGCTGCTCACGTGCACCCACTGCTGCAGGGATGGGTGCCCAGGAGCTCCAACTGGGAGGTCAAGCCACAGACACTTGACTTTCTGTCTGTTCCATTCAGTGCCTCAGCAGCCTTTTTCTCAGTCGCTGTGCTTGGGCTTTTTTCTCTATTGCTTTTGAGCTTTAAGCTTGGTGTGCCTGCAACATCAACTCAAAGGTGGGAGGTGGTGGTGAGGTGAGGTGACATGACCTGATGTGGCCATGGCAAGCCTTTCCCTTGTCCTGCTGGTCCTTGTCACTGCCTGTCACTTGACACTGTTTGTCATACAAACAGCTCTCAGGTGGAGAAACACATCGAGATAATCTGTTATACCTTCTGCATCTCAACTTGTTTCTCAGACTGCAGCTTTGCTCCATGCTTTTCTTTCACTTTGCACTGCCCACAGCAAAAATTCCCAGCCCTACTGTCACTATTGCTCTGTATTTCCAGCAATTTTCTTTGCTCTGTTAACAGCTCTTCTTGCTGCATGTTGTCTACTACCCTTTTCCTGTAGATGTTCTGCTCTCTTCTCCATCCTCAGGACAAGATGACAAGTGCCCTTCATGGAAGCTGCAATCATCATAAAGGCTTCAGGGATGAAGGATATGTCCTAACTGGTGGATCTTCTGCAGTCACCATTATGGTGCTGCTGTTTACTGGAATGTATGAACTATGGCTGGCAGGAAAACCAGCTTTGGGAAGGGATGTCATGAGAACCAGGTAAGGGAGGGATTCTTAACATCCTTAAAGCAGGATTTCTTTCTGACATTGTGATTAGTGTCAGTTCCTAAAGCCTGAGATGCTTTTCTGTGGAGTGGTGTGTATTACTGAAGAACAAGACTCAGTGGGGTTGGGGAATGGGAATATTGTGGGAGGTCATGTCAAGCTGGACCATTTTGGAGGGCAGTCATGTCCTGGGGCTTTCTCATAACCTTGCATCCCTCATCCTCCTGTAGTTTGAACAAAAGTTTGGAAGGGAAGTCTGCTAAGAGTCTAGATAGGGAAATATATTTAAGGGGCTCCAGTTATTAATGTTGGTCTTCTTTGGAAAACTTTGTTCCCAGCCAGGCTCATTCTTACACTGAAGTCACATGCTTGTCCTTTCATAATCATTGCTGACACTATAGCATATGCTATTTTGTTCTTCCTTGTCCTGTATTCCCTTTACCTATTGAAATTATAAACACTTCGAAACTAAAAATACACATTTTTTTCCTTTTGTCAGATTATGACACACATGCTTTTGCTGATACATTACTTGACACTCTGCCAAACAAAACTGGCAAAAGGAAACATAATAGAAAACGAGCTTTGAGAATCGGAGTAAGTGTTTGTTAAGCTTATTTTTATTATTATTATTGTGGGAAATAGTAGCTTAAGTTGACTTTTTGTGTGAGAATGTTTTAGCTGACTTTGAAAGTAACATAATTGGTTTACACAGATCTGTTCAACATGTGGCCTCTCTTGTATGAATCATTTTTTACCGGTGGCTAATGTGAAGAAAACTGGCTGTTGTAAGCAAATGACGTGTATTGCTGAATTTTAAAACTCCCTAGCAAAGCACCACTTTGAATCTGTCAGAACATATATGGACATAGCTGTACAATTCATAACCTCTCCGAGCATGCAGGAGACCAGCTTTTCCAGTTGACCTTTAGTGTCACAACCGTGAAACAAACTGATGTCTCTTTTCCTTATTTACTCCTGGTCTTTTCTGATGCTCAACACGGCGAGGTCTGAGTCCTCTGAGGAGGTAGTGGCCACATCCTCAGAATACTCCATGAGCTGGGAGCTGATATCCTCCTTCCCAGCCCAGCTGCTGCCATCAGATGAGATTCTTCATGTGTGTCTGGGGTGGCAGAGGGTGAATCAAGACCAGAGAGATTGTGAAAGATCCATGTGATCCGTCAGGGTTGATGAACAAGTTGCTTTCCCAGTGTGGCAGAGTGGGCAGAGGATCTACAATTTTGGCTTTGACCCCCAAGGACAGGACAACTCCACAGGTCCAGCAGGACACTCAGCTGCACCAGGAGACACGGCTGGGCTCCTTAAATTTTGGATGAGCTCTGCACCTTATGGGCTGCGTGGAGTGGGGACCAAGACACACACCCCCCAAAATCTCGCCAAATACTCTGCTTTCTGATACCACTAGTGGTACTGGCAACGGAAACAACTTTACCTTTCACTCTTGCACACAAAACCAGGTATAAAACCAGTTCAGTGTGACATTAGTCCCGATGGAATTTGTCAGAAACATCTGTATGTTTCTGTTGCGTGGGTTTTTGAAGAGTAAACTACAAGCCACGAAGTATGCACAGGTAACAGCTCTAGAGTTTGAAGATTAACCACCATGGAGGCTACTCATCAAATCCTGTGTTGTTTGAGAGTAGCTACAGCAGTACAGTATTAGGGAAAATGTATTTTCTTCCCCTTCATTTGGAAAGAAAAGCTAAGAAGCCAGATATATAGCTGAGAACCATGTTGCAGCAGTGTGTAAAACAAGGTATCTGTCATCAGACACATCAGTCATCTGTCATCAGACGTGTCTAGAGGATTTGTCAGAGGTTTTGGCACATTCGATATTCACTCTCTTCATGCTGTTGAATAACAGGCCTTACAGATGACAATGGGAGCCAGTTCTCACTTCAAGTTCGGATCACACAAGATATGAGTAAATAAGATTTGGATGAATGATCCTCGCCCAGAAAAATCCCCTTGACACCAAGGAACCAGCAAAGATGGTATGGCTTGATTTTTGATTTAATCATTTAATTCCTCTTGCCATTCAAGGCCCAGAGCGGCTTTGTTCTACTCAACCATTCTAATATTAACCATTTCCCCTCCATCTTTCTCACTTCACTAATAAAATTACAAAAGCTACAGTAGCATCAGCATTACAGAAATGAATATCTGCAGGTTAAAAAAGGATAAGCAAAAAAAATTATAACGGCTGCTTATCTCCTTCTCACAGGATTTACTTTTGTTCCTGCAGGTGGAAGAGGGAACAGGACCAGATTCTATGTCAGTTTGTTCAATGAAGACATGCAGTCTCCTTGACACTCAACGATGAAAATTGAAGATTATTATTTTTCTTCCATTTCAAAATATGTCTGTATTTGGACTGAATGTACAGTTTCCATTACTGCAGAAATGCTCCGTGGGAAAAGGTCACCAGGGAATTAGCTCAGATAATTACCTTGCTTAGGACTGCTTTTAGTTTTTCAGAAGTATAATGAGTTAAATGAAACTTGAAATGAACATTTTAAAGACTGTCTTGAGAAGAAAACAGTCTTAAGTCAGGCAGACAACAACAGAATGAAAGCTTTGGTATTTTTTAAAGTTTTCCAGGACCAACCCATGATTCCTTCCATCAGGTTGGGAGCCACTTGGGACTCAGCCAAGTGTCCTTCCTGAAGGAGTATGTCCTGCAAGCCTTGAGTGTAATAGGGTGGGCATCCAGAACCTGTTAGCTTCCATGTGCAAGCAGAGCATGTCCCACAGCTCCAACACCTTCCCTCTGCCACTGGCCACCTGGAATAACAGGTAAATTACTGCATGAAAGGTGCCACCGAGCTAAAATCCACTCTCCCTCATTTCCATGTAACTTCCTGGGATAAAACGAAAGAAGCTGAGCCTACATGAATTCTGATCCCCGCTGTTTTTAATGTCAGAGCACACCCATCCAGGGTGATCATTTTGACATGAGTCTCCACGTACACCATTATCAATAGCAGTGAGAATGGAGGATGTACATGAGAGCCGTTGGAAACAGGACAGTGGGATGGGAATGACACATAACGAAGGGAAAACTCCCTGCCCAGGGAATTCAGACAGTGCTGTGCAGTCACTGCTATGCTATTTGCCACGTGCTATATACAGTCACAAAATATTCCACTCAGTCAGAGACATGGCCAGAAAAAGCCCTGCGAACCCCAAAGTCTTACAGTCTTATAATAACCACTGAAGAACGTCCTCCACCATGAAAGGAGCACAGCACAGCTCCTGCTGACTGGCCTGGGACACACTTTGTGCAATTTATTCTGTATTTAAAGAGTCAGGCAAAACCAGAGGGCTTGTTTCAGCGCCTTCATGGCCGTTTAGCTTTGCCTTGGAACTGGGAAATAAATATTTTTGGCTATCTTAGTGAAATTTCATAATGCTGGAATGAGGTATTAAAACATTATCCATAGTTTTCAGACTACCCATTTATTTCAGTGGTTAAAAGCTAAATTTGGGTACTGGTATTGGGTGAAAAAGGGTTCTGTCATTAAAAAAAAATCCTTTCAAAATACATCTGTCTTGTATTCAACCCATTTCCACCTTTCAGTTTGTGAATTTATATTCCTGAGAGTTGTTTGACCAGCACACTAGGAGGCTACTTGTCACTCAGAATTTAAATGCAGGATTTCAGAAAAGGGAAAAAGCCCTGGAATCTTTATGAGTGCTTCTTGACACAGGAACACAATGATGACATGATAGTTCTTACTGTAAATTCTTATCGTCTACAACACAATACGTATTATTACTATCCTTCCCATTATTGTTTTTCTGGGGGGAAAAAGATCAGTCTAAGACTTCAGTTACAATCAAACCACAAACAGGATGAAACAAATTAGCTGCTGATGGATTTGTGCTCAGGCAGCTGCTAGTTCTCAGTAGTGTTCCTACATGCTGTAATTACAAATTACTGAAGTCAGGACGTTTTCATTTAGTTTTTGCTGGCCAACACCAACAAGCAACCTGGATGAGTGGTGCCTGGATGAATTGGTTTTAAGAGGAGGATGAAGCATGTCCCACGCCAGAGAAGTGGCTGCAGAAGGAGGGGAGCTGAAGCTGGTCAAGGCATCATGGCAGGACCTCTGGGAACTGGAGCTCCATGTCAAACCAGAGCCAACTTTGCAGAGATTAGACCAGTCCTAAAGAGCCTGTGTACTGACAGACCCCAAGGAAGGTGGGTGTTTGCTGGTGCACATTTTACCTTAGGCTGAGAGGGCACATGGAACTCCTGGCCCAGTAGCCTTTTTTCATGGAGTGGTGGGCTGTGGCCCCAGTAAAAATCCCACTGGCTGGAGACTGGAAGGTATCGGAGGGAGTAGGAGCCAGGAAGACCTCAAAGTTGGCCTGTTTGTTTGCCTGGAAGTCCCTACTGAACTGCTGCCAAAATGACTTACTAAGAATGTTATTTTTGGTGGCAGTGACAGTTTTCACCATCAGTACTGAAGAGGCAGAATCATCCATAACAAACACATGGGCATGTGTTACACTTACAGTCAGGTCTCATCCTTTCCTTTCCCTCTACAACTTCCCTGCTCTTTCTTACACTGGCTGGGGCCACTGCTGATGAGTTAGGAGGATGCAGGAGAGAAGGGAAAAGACTTGCGTTGGCAAGTGTTGTTCTACATTTGATATTTAAAGAGCTTAGAAAGTTTCTGTCCACTCCTCCCTGTCACCACAGCAGTTTCTCTAAATGGCAACATATATCCAGAAAACTATCCCAAAACTCCCTCCTGTAGCAGCTTTGGTGCACGTGCAATCACAATTCAGAACGATGGGAAAAAATCTCATACGCTGTCGTGGATTATTATTTAACAGCAGCAAACTGCCATTATTTTTTACCAAGCCTGAGGGACAGTTTGCAACCCATTCTTGTGCTTTGTGGTACCTTCAACTCAACATGGACACAGGCTGCAGGGTCAGCTCCCAAAGACAAGGCAAAGTAGCCTCAGGAACTCTTCTCTTTTGGAGCTGAAATGGTTTATACCCAATGCCCTCCTGTGGTACTACTCCTGCATCAACAACATACTCATTTATGACAAAGTTGCATATTGTTATAAGTTAAATATTCCTGTAAGTTGCATATGACTGTAAGTTACACGTTACTTCAGCTTCTGTGGTGATGAAGGATTTCCATTAGCCACAGGGGAGAATATGCAGGACACCTTGCTCATGGACTAACCCTGTGCTGCTGAAGGAGCTGCAACACCTCAGCAGAGAGCTCACAAGAAAATCAGCCAGACACCTTTAAGCAGCAATTTGGAATCACCAAATACTAGCCGAATATATCTCGCTGTTGTTACAGCATAAATATAATTATTGCTATTATTAGCAGCAGCAATAGTTGCTATTAAGGTTATTATTAGTCATAATTTTTACTGTGGTAACACTTAGGAATTCCCTTCGTAGGCCAGAGTGCCATTGCAATCTGTGCTGTGAGGCTGTTACCATGACAGTTTTGCTCTGTTTGCCAGTGTGTTTTGGCTAGAGAGCCCAGCTGCTGAGTAGCTGTGCTCCAAGTTGCTGAGCAATAAATCCCAAACCAAATTCATGACCAGATTTCTGCTCCAAGCCTCAACCCTGTGACTTGCCATGTAGGCTGCTTTTGCAGCTCCACCTGATTTCCCTCTGCAAAAGCTCTGCTCTTACCAAAACGTGAGGCTCCTAAGTCACATTTTTGAAAATAAGCTTTGCTTGCTCATTCCAATAGGTGAGCACAGGAGATGCTGCTGGTGGGACTGACAGCACAGAGAGTTACTTGTGAAAGGGCTGGAAGGTTTCCACAAGGAAGATGAGAATTATTTCTTTGCAATACAAGCAAATAGAAGCACGTTATATTAACAAAAAGGCATTTAACCAAGAAGGATGAGACAAACTTTGTGAAATATCAATGTGTTTTTACAGGTGAGCTTTCCCTGACAGATTGTGAGTCTCCAAATGTCCCCAAACTACTGGGTTGGCCCTCAGCTTGATGTTGAATGTACTGATTTTGTTAGCCCTTCCAAGACAACACAGTCATTTGACTTTTCCTTCTTGTAGCAACGTGAGAAATTCATCACTGCACGTGGAGAATGAATTTCACTGTAGGATTCACAAAGAGATTATGATCACCCTCAACATTTTCACAGCCTTCTGGGCAGAGGTACATGTCATACACTGAGAAAAAGGTGCACCAGAGGTGTGTGGGGTGCCCTGAGGTGCTCACAGAGACCACGGAGCTTCAGCTGCCCCAGACCACTGGGGTGACACAATCCTCTTGTCACCAGGACTGCAACCCATTAACATCCGAGGGCAAAGCCACGGTATGTGAACTAATGGTCCCAAACCATTACCTGTGGAGTTGAAATCCTTATCACAAAGGCACTGGGGCTGTGATTTGCATCTCTCCAAGTGTGGGTCCAGTAACTTCTCCATCTGTCATCACCAGTAATCTCTCTTTGTAATCTTCCTAGTACCTCTGTGTCACCAACATCCCCACTATAGGTGTTGTGTTTTCTAATGGTCCACTTAGCACATTCAGAAGTCTTCCACGCTCCCAGTATTGTTTGATTATGTCTTTTAGGGTTAAGATCTGATCAGTGTATGTACACCCTCTTCCAAAGCTAAACTGACTTTCCTTAAGCCCACTATTCAGCTGTGCCTGCTTTCTTGTTCACAGGCACTCAAGCAAATGTATTCTCAAACACAGCAAACAGGCTAATGCCTCTTGAGTTTTATATTCCTTCCTGCCACCTCCTTTTCTTCTTCTTCAGCTTGTTGTAATCACATCTGAATACCAGGGACAATCCCTTCCGCAGCTTTAAAGAGCCCTGGGAATACCTGACACTGTCCCACGGGTGACACCTTTGTTGTCAGCACAGCCAGGAGGAGGCAATGCCGTGTGTCACACATGGATCCAAGGAGCAGTGACATCTGCAGGGCCACTGCACTCTCCCTGATATCTTTCAGTCTCAATCCATGGAATCTATGTTGATTGATTTTTCTTTTCTTTTTTTTTTTTTAATTTCTCATCATATATCAGCAATGCTTTTTTTCAGCAGATTTCTACCCTCACTTCTCACCTAAAGTCCTGACTTTTTTCTGTCAATAAAATTCAATTTTTGAGAGATTAGCTGTTCTGGCAGCAGACTGTTCATATGGAGCCATGTGAGTTTGTGACCCTTCCGAAACACAACTTCAGAAATCTCTCTCTGAAAGGACCTATTTAGAACTACTGATGAATTAAAAGTACAACTGAAACTTGGTATAGATCCTAATTTAACACATATTCAGCCTTTATTCAGGCTAATCACAAAATTTGTCTGTCTTTTCACACTGAACTCTTTACATTAAAGGGACTTTTGTCCTTGATCAGATTTTATCTGATTAAACACTGATAAAAGTATACCATGATACAGACAGGAGAAATACTGCATTTAAAAGATGATGAGGATTCAGACTTACCTGTTGTAAGATGAAAACTGCAAGTCTTAGTCCCCTCCTTCGGGCATCTTGGCAACAGCATTCCAAGATCCCTCTCCATTACTGACAGAAGGCTCTCAAAGCTCACAAATGTAGTGGCCAAACTCCTGAGAGAGGCTGAAATTAAATCAGGTCTTCCCTTCTTGTCAAATAGGCCAGTGTCACTGTTACTACAGCAAAAAGATATCGAGGAAAACAATTCTGTTTCAACTTCTGTGTCATTCAAATGCTGCAGACATCACACAAGCAGGATCTGAACAGCTTGGTTACTGCTGATGTAAAAGAGCCTTTTCATGCATCTAAAACAAAGTAGTCCTGCTCATGATAAAAGCAAATTCGTTATCAAGAAATAAATCCAGAAGCTATTCATGCCAATCAAAAAATCGTCACGTTCATGCCTTGATGTTTTAATGATTAAATCTGTGTTTTGTAAAAAAAAAGAAAAATCATCACTAATGAGTGGTTGATGTCATGTTGAATAAAAACATCTCAGGACCAGGAGGAAAATTCGTGATGTTTTATTTCAGCTGGGAATCAGTGTAAAAATTAGGGCTTCCAGCTCAGGTTCCAGGGAGACATCTTTCTTCCATTGCATTTTTCTCTGTCCTTCCTGTGCCAACTCTTATAAAATAAGATACCACAGGATTTAATTCTAAAAATCTAATATTACTGCCTTGTGGTGAACTGAATACTACAGATTCCTTCTTGATAATACTGTCTCATGGGATTCCTGTGTGGTAACAGAATCTCCTGGGATTCCTGTCTGGTAACCATATCTCACTGGACTTTGGTAGTATTTCTCCCATTGGATAACCCCACCAAATAAGCAGCCATAAACCTTACACTCTCTTTATTTTACATGACATTATTTTACTGATATCAGATCCTGCACTGTTTAAATCAGTGGGCTTTTTCCCCCCACTGATTTGTACTAAGTTAGAATCAGAGCTCCGAGAGAAATTAATATTATGGAATATTTTATTGGTTTGACAAGAATAATATTAAGAAATACCTTTAAAAAAAGGAATAATGGGAATATTTCATGGCTTCATTGTACTTAGTCTTTGACCATACATGGACTTTTTGTTGTTCTGAAAGTGAGCTCTGGTAATAGTTCTTCCTCTTCATGCCAGTGAGAGAAATCACAGCTAAATAGTTTCAGAAGGAATATACTGAAGAGTTCTTGAGAAATGTTTTCAGTTAAAGCCTCTGCTGCAGCTATAGATCAGCAGTAAACCAACAGCCATAAATGTCCTCTTATTCTGCCTGGGTTTATTATATGCAAAAGGCTCATTTAAGTATGGGAACCCCCTTGCAGCAAATATTGCAATATTCTTAAATAAGAAAGCAGCAATTCAGCCTTTCTGTCCTGAGCCATTCTTTGCACCCAGTTGTCCATAGCCAATTGCCAGGGAGAAAACTATTGCAAAAAGCCAACAAACACACAGAATTTTGTCCTTACAGTCCTGCCAGTATCACCAGGGACCTTTTTCCAGCTTCTCCCAGGATGCAGGGTCACCCTGGGAAGCGAATCCTCTTGCTGTGGAACTCTGTCAGGACAGTTGCACATCTCACGGGGTTCAGACCTGTTTCATCAACATGAAACACTGAAAGTGATCCAGGATAGGTCTGCTCTAGATGGCCCTGTGAGATGTCCAGGCTCAAAAGTTCTGTCTTGAGCTTTCCTTTGACTTCTAGTGTTTCTGATGGCTCCCATTTGAGAAGGTGATGGGATGTCTGTGGTTGGGGGATCACCTGGATGGAGAGTCTGCTGCTGAGGTGAGACCCAGCCTTGCTCAGGGAAGAGCAATTTCAGAACGTTTTCCTATTGCCATGATCCCAGCCCCACCAATGTGGGTCAAACAAAACAATGATGGGCCCTGTGAAGAATTATTCACTAAGTTTTATGTCACTGAGCTCTTAGATGTGCCAACAGACATCAGGGCAAGGTCTTGGTCACCTGGCACAGGGGAGCTTTAGCAGAGCTCTGATCAGCTGAAGCTCCAGCTCAGTGAGAGAAGGAAGGTTTGAAACTCAGATGTTGCTAAGGCTCGAAGCCCAGTGAAGACACCTGACTAACACAAATGTTAGAGATTAAAGAAGGCAAGCAGGCAACACCTTCTATTAAAGCACTGCATCTTCTGTCATGTGTTCAGACCAAAAATGGACATATGCCATTTTTCCTTTTCACAGCTGTCTTTCTGTCCAAATATAACACTCACAACTCCAGAACTTACAGCTGTTCTGAGCCCTTTTTTTGAATCCAGACAATGCTTCAACAGCAGCTTTTCTCTGGTTTTGCTCAAGTCATTAAATCTCATCACACTTGCAGATACAAGTAACTGTGACAACAATCCCTGCCAACTTCATGTTATTTTTGAGAGGAACCGTAAAGTTTATGAAGCACTTTCTGAAGGTAAAAAAAAATACAAATTACAAACTTGATACCAGCTCTACCAAGACATGTTTATCCCTAAACCCTTGAGTTTCCACGGTGTTTATCTGCCTGAAGTACCTTTGAAATTAGAGGTAGGTAAGCAAGTAGAGGCACTGAGGATCTTCAGTGGCTGTGGTTCTGGCTGGCACTTTGGTACCCCCTGCAATGACCAGAAAGATTGCTCTGGATATTGCCATAGGCTGGGATAACCAGGAGTGGTGCCAGATCAGGGTCTGCATCTCTCCTCTGCTGCCTTTTAGGTCACAACTTTCTGCTCGGACAACGAATTGAGCAAACCAAGTTGGAGACCTGTGGAAATATCCACAGGCATATTCAGACAACGAAACCAGGAAAAACAAAGCGCTTTTTTACCGGGGTGGGGGCGGTTTGACGGTCTCTTAAGGGGGCATTCATGACTTTCTCGTGAGTCACCACCCCAAAAATACTGTAAGTGCTATTCATTCAGCGGGGCTAGCAGTGCAAGCTGGAAACAATCTAGGGAACTCTCATCTTCAGGTCAGTGGGGGCTGGCAGCACGGTCACCCTGCCTGGGAACGAAGGGCGAGACAAGAAAGAGCACGGCTTCCAAATTGCTCTCGTGCATGTTCTGCTGGGCACTGGCTCTGCACAGAGGGAAGGGCTTGTTTGCTGCCCAGAAGCAGAGCTGTGCATCCCCTCTGCAGCTCTTGAGAGCTGTGATGAGTATCTGTTTAGGCTGGGAAAGGCTGAGGTAAAAGTGGAACAAAAAGAAATGGTGCAGAGCTTGGGGGGAGACGCACGAAAATTCCTGCCATCCCACAACGCTTGGAAGGGTCAGAGAGCAACTTTGGTGTTTATCCTGTTTATAGCCCACAGGACCTTCTTAGGGCCTGAAGCCCTCCTGCTATAAAAATAGGGGAGAATCCATAAAACCAGCAGCATCTCACATATAGCACAGCTCTTTTCTTACAAGATAGGCAAGAAGCGAAATGCCTTAATTAGAAGTTCACCGAGTTATTTTTTGTATGTTGCAGCCAACGACACAGAACATGGACTCCTGATGGAATACCAAGGCAGTAAATCAATGGAGGGTCTTTGCTACCGTTCATGAAATGCTCCAGCTGTGCTCCTAAGGATTATAATGTCAACAGAACTCTTGATTTGAATCACAGCCTTGCCTTCACTCAGTGGCCATATATTAGTCATGAAAAGCAGACAGTGTTTCATTGCTCAAAAAAAAAACCAACAGAAAAAAACCCTCAAAAAACTCCCCCAAAAATAAAAAACAAAACAAAAACCCCCGATCAAACAAAAACCACAAACAAACAAACCAAAAAAGAAGAAATAATTGCTGAGCTGAAAAAAAGAGTGATGCAGGGGAGAAACCCTGCAGTGCAGCCAGAGGAGACACATGGTAACTTTCAGCAAAAATCTCTAGAAATCTGAACTTATTTTTCCATGTTAGCTTGATATAAATTTCGCGAGTCAGATTAAATTTTTCCCAATACATTCAGACAGTGCTTAGTCACCTGATTAAGTGCTCAGCTTCACCAAAGCCATTACAGCAATGCCAGCTGACTTCAGCCAAGGATCTGGTCCTTACTCAAAGTATGAGATATATCAGAAATCGCAGGAAACGAAAATGGATCACTTTAGACAGTGGTAAATTTGTCTGGAGGACAAATACGTCTGGATATCACTTGTAGTTATGCTTCTGCTTCAGAGAATCGTGGTATCAGAATCAAAAAATACCCTGGATCAGCGAAGACCAGACTGTATTCCATCAGGCTGGATTCCCAAAAGCTGTGTAAAAGGTGCAGTTTTGCCTTAGCAAAACACTTAGAGTTTCCCAGGAATCTTTTGACGTTTAGCAGGTGTTCTCCTGCAATGATTGCAATAAATCTTAACAACCCACATGTAACCAGGCGAAAAAAAAATGCTGAAGACTTTTCTAATGATGACCTTGAAGTTGTTGACGAGGTCACAGTGGCAGTGTCATGCTGCAGTTTGCACATGTTCTTACTTTCTTATTCCTGTAGGAATCAGCTGCTGCCAAAGTATACTTGATACAAACTAGAATCTTGATTATCCAAAGCTCAGTCATAGTCTCTGTTTCCTATAATACAGTTCTATCCCTGGTATTTATTGCTTACACTGAAAAGTATCTCAGTTATTCAAAACCTTGGTTACTCAGATTCAGTAAGTGGACTCATTAAATCAATTTGCAATTAATTCAGTTGGCTCCAAACCATTTCCCCTCTCATAACTGTACTGAACATATGCACAAAAAAAATACTCAAAAAGTATTTACTTTGAATGCTTTTGTTGAAGGCAAAAAGGAGGAAGAAATCTCACAAAGCTCTAATAGCCCTGGAACTTTTGGCAGGTTTATATCTTTGCAGAAGCAAGAAAGGCTCCTCTCTGAAATGCAGATTTGAAAATTCTGCTTTTCACTAGCACTAAGGTTGAACAGCAGCTGAAGTACAATGGGGTTGTAGAGCTGATCCAAGTCTTTGAAAAGTAATTCCAGTTTCCAGTGCACTGACTCCTGCACAGTCACGGTACCCAGTGGGGTTGGTGGTGTTTTACATCCATTAAATGCATCATTTGTCACCACAGTCTGGCCAAATAGAAAGTACGAGTTTGTTTCACATATAAGTGAACTTGGAGTATCACATCGACAAATAAATGATGTCACATTGGTGTGAAAATATGCATTTTGTTTGTCTCAGATAAAATGCTTTAATCTTGGAAGTGTGTGCAGAACAAAAACCCACTGACCTTCACCTGGCAAGGTTCTCCAGGACAGTTTTCCTCCCTACCTGCTCCTGCTTCTCTTCTTCTTTTTCCTCTCCCAGTCTCACGGAGGGAGCAGCACCAAAAGACCACCTCGAGGCGTAAAAGTGCTTTTCTTATCTCTCTTTGCATTTTTATCTGTCTATGTCTGCTTTGCAATCTGCTTTATCAAGGTTGCAAGGAAGAGACGTACAAAGCATCAGTCTTTGCACACCTTTTTAACCAAATACTTCTCTATTTTCTGAAAAAAAAAATAAAATTCCTCTGTTTAACCATCATGTTCTTTACATGGGATGTAACATAGATTGTCTCCAAAACTTACCAAGAAAGCAAACTCTTGCCTACCTTTCTAATTCCCCTACAAAACTGGAACCTTTTCCCAATATTGGAGCACTAGAACATTCCACAAATACTGTATAAAGTCTGCTTTAAGATTTATTTGTTTTATAAGAATCTGATTATTCCATGTATCTAAATTTTCATCTCACTGTAGATACCATGGGAAATATATAAATAAATAGATCACTGTACATAAGAATATTTTTTGAAGTTTCCTGTGGAAAAGAAGTTGGATGGAGGGCTTGGTTTGTGTCATGACAAAGTGCCATTGAAGAAATCATAAAGGGCTTTTTTATATGGATTTTTAAAAGCTCTCTTATTTTTTTGTTTTTTGACAGAGAAGCCAACATTTGGTAGAACTAAAAAAAAAGTAAAAAAGTATTAAGTTTACATTAATATAATCTTATCTTTTACTGAGCTATGAGGCAGGAGTTCTCCTTTAAGAAAAGGTGTAAAAAACCCCCAATATTAGGATCCTTATTCTTTTTCTAACAGGAGGTATCCAACCTGTTATTAAAGAGTTCCAGCTCCTTATTGTGCTGCCCTCACATGTCTCTTCATAGTCACAAACCCAAATAGCTACAAGATAAAACTTAGGTTTGCAGGAGCACCTGGGAAGGTTTTTCTGGCTCAGGAGGCTCTTTCTGAAGGGTGTTGGGGCTTCTTTGAGACCATTCTGGTCTTGGATCACAAGGCTGCTTGTGTTTACCAAAGCTGGGAAAATGTTGGGAGAAGTAAAGAGCAGAAAGGGATGATATAAAACAAAAGAGTGAATTTGATCCCTGCAATTCACTGATAAAGGGAAACTTAATATTGGGTTGAGTTCTCTAAGAAAAGATGAAAGACACATGGGATCACCCTGCTCCATTTAGATTATGAAATTTAGGGTGTTTAAAGAGAGAATAAAGAAAACTCAGTTCTGAAGGGCTTTGTTTTACCATCCTGGTCCCCCTCTGGAAAGACTTCAGAGAATCTCCATTTTTGTAGCTATTTTTGAATGCGTTTGCAGTAAAGGACTTGAAATGCAGCACGTTCTTCATTCAGAAGTGGGGAAAGAAAGGGTTAATCTGATCCTAAGGGTCTTCTTTCCATGTGCACTACTGAATATGGGTAACAGATCCTCGGAGCAGACAGACTGTGGGACACAAATAAACTCAGTTTCTGCTGCTGTAGTTTTAGACCCATGTTGCCACGAAAAAATGTCTAAGGATTTAAGAATAATTTTCAGTTGGTTTCACGGTCTGAGCAACAAATGCCTGTGGGACTCCGATGTCTGCAGTGTAAACCAAGCACGTGGGATCATACTACAACTATGCTGTGCAGAGCAATGTGGGCCACCTATCCTCCAGTGACACTGTCTCCAGGATTCCCAGGAGATTTCTTTCACACCAGTTCATTTCTTGCTCCAAAAAGTAACACTTGTGTGGCTTTTCCTGGTAGGAACGTAAAAGGAAGGTGGAGCCTTGATTTGTTGTCAATTCTTTCTTAATGAATTATTTAAAGACACTGAATTCTGGTCATAATTTATGGATGAGCCTATTTCTCCCTTCGAAATTTGTGGAAGGAGTGATTTCTAAAGATAAAAATCGACTTAAGAGAAATTATTATCTTTTGTGGCCATCACATATGATGTATTATTGGACAGTATGATCAAACCTACATGAAGTAATTCCAAAAAACAAGGTTATTTCCAAATGAAAAGCACTTTCCACTCAAAAACAGCTCGGTGTGAGATCTTATGATGTCTTGACACTATCAGACTTAGTCTTCTTTAGTTTCAGCACAAAAATTTGCTGGTGCCAGAGATATTTCCAGGTCAGGAGAACTGCACATCCCACTGGGACTGGATCCTTCAGGAGCTCTGCAGCCAGGCCACACTGGAGTGTGTTTCTTACTTACACTTGCATTAGCACCAGGATGTCTCCAATTCTCCTCACAGACACTGTTCTCATCATGTGGTTCCTCAAACCCAGATATTTCAAGAAATTTCAATATTGCAATAAAGACACGCCAGCATTTAGGATTGACTTTGAGGAAAACAAAGCACTTTCTTTAACGTGTAAAGTGAAGGCCATGAACTTGTTTTGTGGTCAAAAAGGAGGTGTACCCTGGATTTCAGAGAGCCTTCTCTTCTGCTATGCAATGGTGGCATCTAAACTATTGCAGAACTAAAATGGGACAGTTCTCTTTAAGCATCTAAATTTGGAGGTGGCCTGAGAGTGCTAACAAAGGAGGACAGTTACCATCAACTGTTCTTTAATTATAGATCTGCTTGTTCACCTTCCCAAATCCTTCAAACCTTCCAAGAGGAAACAGGAGACATTTGAACTTCAGCGCCGCCTCAAACTTCAAAGGACTATTTAAGGTATCTTAGGGAAAAAAAAAGATCAATCACTTCAATATATTTTCTCCCTGTGGAAAGCATTTTACCACTGAAATCCAGTAAATATTTAATAGAAGTGGAAGCAGATATGTGGACTAAAGAACCGCTACCTTATCCAAGGTATTCAGTTTTATTATATTATTTAGTGCTCACAGGGGTACAAGTTTCCCAATTTTCCCTAGGGCTTTATACCTATTCTCATTCTCTTTTTCCCTCTGCTTTGCTAATTCATGCCATTGAAATAAACTTTCCCAACATCATTTTCTGAGGACATCCAAAAAGCAAGGCACTTTTTGCTTATCAAAAAACCCCCCACAATTTGGCCTCAAATTGGAGAAAAACAAGTCAAATTAAAGCTAAAATTTTTACACCTACTTACTTACGTGTCTTCTTTTAGTCAAGTAGTATTTTAGTGTCTTTTTTTTTTATATTGTAGAAGCTGGTCACTTCATTTTGCTGTCACTTTAATGGCCACAATATGTGTAAAGTGACATTTGAAGCTGGCAACGTTTCCTTCCTTGGGTCAGTTTGTCTCTCGGGGTTGAGTGCACAACACAGATGTGGGTGAGAACATCCATTTCCAGTCACAAATGCCTTCTTGGTCTATACCTCAGCAAGTGAAAAACATGAAAAGCAGCCACAAAGGAGGGGACATCCCTCACATTGCTCATCTCTGAGCTTTTCTTGTGGACAAAATCAAAGAACTCACTTTTTGGAAGAGTGGCTACAGCAGTGGCTGGGCATCCACGATTATTTTTTAAAAATGCCATTACCAGAATAAAGCAAAAATAATAATTTTTCAGTCCCTGCAGACTTGTTTAGTTGACACTGAACATTTCCAGAGTTGGGGCATCCACAGCTTCTCTGGGAGACTTGTGGCACCCTCACCATAAAAAATGTCTCCCTTATATCGAGTCTACAAAATGGGGTTGTCAAGACTCTCAGTAACTGTAGGACATTTGTAAATCATATCAGATACAGCTCACATTATGTAAATGCTAAATGTTTGATATCATGAAGAGTTCTAACAAGGAGCATCTGAATTGCTGAGGGTGAATGCATTTTGTCCCACCAGATGTTGTCTCACTCGTTTGCTTCTTTGTTGGTCTATTTTACTGGCAAAAGACAAAGCTTTTGTGACCGATAGAAAGCTGCTATATTTATTACCAAGGAAAATATTTTGCATTCCAAAAGGAGAAAAAGAAAAGCTGTTCAGTAAGGTCCCTCTGTGCACAGATTATTGTTTTAATAAGACAGGTCACAGCAGTTCCTATCAAAATCTTTCTGGCAGAGTGGCGTGTTGATCTCCTTGCAAACATTTGGTTCTTAGAACACAATTCTGCATATTAACAGTGCATAAACTGCTGTCCTACCCAAATGCCTCTTTTTACAAGGCCTTGAATATTCATTCAATTATTAATATTGAAACATTTCAATCGCAGGAGCATAAAAATATTTAGAATCTTGTTTGCTTAGGGCTCAAAGGTGTAAATGTACCAACAAGATAATCAGTAATTTCATGATGACTAAACCTCGAAAGGTTGGGCTTAATTTGGTTTTCTACATTTTTGGAGAGGTACATTGCAAATCACTTTCTTTTAGTGCTCTCCTTCAGGTTTTGAGGCCAGAAAGAAGATTCCTCATTTTTTAATGTTATTGATTATACATTTTCCTAAGGAAAATTCCATCTAACTATGCAATACCTGGATGTCTAAGTATAAAGCATCTCATGCTTTGTATCAAATACAAATAAGCACTAAGAATCAAAGTTTTCACTGTCTTTGGTAATAGCTTTATTTTCTGAAGTTATTGTTTAGGTCTGAGAGGGAGATGCTCAGTATTGGCAGGGTGATCAGGGGGCAGGTTTTTGCTGTAACTCAGAGACTTTTCAATGGCATTATTCTGTGATACCTCATCTTGCCCTGCCTGGCTAAAACTTTAATCTATTTCCACGTCTGCTCCTCTGAGTTCATATTTACAGACGAGGCTGTGAATCAAACATTTGATGCTGAATACCAGCGTGTTGTAACAGCTTTGTTGTCCAGATTTTTGCCAGCCTGAACTGCTCTGGATGGGAGCAAACCTTCTGAAAGCTGGGGGTGTAACCACATCCTCCATTCAGACATTATAAGAAACAGTTAAGCCTTGTCAGCTGAATAGTTGAACTAATACCAGCCCCATTCCAAAACCAGGTCCATGCAACCATCCAAAGGAAAGGCACGTGTGGCCAAAAGGATTTCTTTGCCTATTGTTTTCCAGAGGGTTGTACATCTGTGAAGAAAAGCAGAGAAGAAAGTGGAAACATCAGGAAGTAAAGCAGGAAATCCAAGAGCTCACAAAAGAGAGAGGGTTTGGGGATAGCTGGTGCTATTAAAAGGTATGAACAAAACTTCCACTCTAGCATTATTTTCATGCTTGTGGTGACTGAGAAAAACAGATTTTATACATTCTTTGTAGTTAAGATTACCTTGAGAAATGTCCCAGTCTCCCTTCTAAATGCTGAGTGAGGTAAATAAGTGTGAAGCAGTTTCCAAATACAAATGGAAACACTGCTGTTCTTGCTGAAGCAAACAGGTAACAGGAGCAGGACTTGTAGAAATCACACCTCTAGCAAGTGGTGAAACAAAGCGTCACAAATATCAGAAAACTACTAAAACGTAATCTCAGGATGGCAAATTAATGATGCTCAAAGAGAAGGAAAATCCATGCTTAGAAAGTGGAGAAAAATGTGTGAGTAAATTTGGAAAAAATTCCTGCTTTGTAACTTAGTTATCTGACATGGGGGAGCTATTCATGTTTGATGCACAACTCTTGTTTTCTATGAACAGACAACCACAAAATTAATAACATAATCACCAAAGACCAGAATATTTTAGATGAAGTTGTTGAACTATGATGGGATAAAGCAAGAATTAAAGGAACTAAAAAAATCTGCTTCAGATATAAATCAAAAAGTCACAGACCAAGCTGCTTGTCTTCTGTCTGGAAGCAAGTAAATGAAAACTTTGCCAAAGCCCCTTGATGCACTTTCCCTGCCCCATGCCTGTGAAAGACAATGGCATTCAATTCCAGTTCAAGTAATGTATCAGTAACTGGGAAAGTAACAAAATATTTATATAATTTGTACAGCTTCTGCAGAACAATATTCATTTTTTAAAAGTACAAAACTGGGAGGAAATGGTTTTATACCGTGCTAGAAATGGTACCAACAGAAAGACTTCTACCCTGGGGAGGAGGTGAAGGAAATGAAGAAAAATACCTTGTGAAGTTCAGCAAAGAGCTGTTGCAGGACATCAAGCTGAAAAGAAAACTTTTGTACATGCACCAACTGCTCCATTTTTGTTCCTATCTGGCAATTGAACAACTCCACTGAATGTTAAATATGTGATTTTAAGGGAGAGAACAGATAGTTACTCCACCAGGTTGTTAAAATGGGCTGGAAAATAATTGATCTAAAACTGAACAGGCGGCTTGGTTTCAGAGGGAGTTTGTAAATGGAGAAAAATCCGAGGAGCTGGGGCAGGGGACTGAACTCCAAAATGCACAGCAGCGATCTGAACATCCAAAGGTGAGGGCAAGCTAATAATCAGTTTGAATTAAATACAAGTAGTCACTGAACCACAGAAAGGTTGAGGTTGGATGGGAGCACTGGAGGGCATCTGGTACAACCCCTCTCCTCAAGCAGGGACACCTAGAGCAGGCAGTACAGGAGCAGGCGATTAATTTGGGTTGACCATCCTCTCCTGGCTCCAGGATGAGAACGGCGATAGTTCTGTGCCCTGGAACTGACTTGCCATCCAGGATGGAGAGGGTTGAAGTCATGGTCTCAAGATCTGGTTTTTGCCACCCCTAAAACTCAGTTGCAGGGTAGGAATCTCATGCACTGATGTTGGGTTTGAATCACGAGCACATTTTTGAACAATCTCCTGCTAACTGGAGTTATGTCAACGTTTTCTGAGTGTGAGAAGCAATTACTTATAACACTCAATCTAAAGACCCTCTCAGTGCTCCCCCTGCCAAAGGGCTTCCAGTCCACAGGGCCAGACTGGAAATCATCCAAAGCAACCTTCCCACTCACTCCCAAAAAGTGCATAGTGAGGACACGGGGTACTTGACACCAAAGGTTTTGTTCTGCAGATCTGTTGCTGTGGGTCTGCACGAAGCGTTAATGCAGATGTAACCACAGGATGCTGATGGTGGCCCTGACATGGATTCTGAACTCCAAAACAGTTGAAAATTGAACTGGTAACTAACCTGAAAGCTGCAGCAAACGAGCCCTTTACAGGTCTGGCTTCTCTGAATGATCATTTCTATGATCTCGGTTTTCTGCTGAGTTTAAGGAGGCCAGTGAACTTCTGGAGTACGTGAAGTTTGCAGAAACTCTACAACCTAAAAAGGGGTAAAGTTTACATCTTCCTCAAAAAAATGAAAGAAAAAAAGTCTGATAATAGCCTGTATGAAAGAAAAATATAAAGTTACTCAAGAAACTTTTAAAAGAAGAGACACATCTCCATGTTTTAACACTAAGGAGAAAGTAACTCAAACCTACTTCCTCTTGTACAGTGTCCCATAAGGTTCTGGTCCAAATAAATAGAATGGGATACAGAATACAACTGGGATCACTGTCATGAATAGGATTTCAGCCTGTCAGTGTCTGGGAACTGTGGAATTCAAGGTTGCTAAAAGAATATTAAGTAATGAATGTCTGTAATGAAAAGCATTTCAACAAGAACATTAATATTTCTTAAAAGATAGGAAAAAAAAAAGACAAATCCCAAAACCATCTCCTTTGAATTGCTGCAATGAGACTGAGCAAAGAAAAATTCTAAGAATGTGGGTAAAATTGTTTTAGGTTGATGTGAAAATCATCACTTACTTGCAGTAGTTATAATGCCATTGTATCCAATCAGTTGATTATTTTTTTAGTTCTGCCTCCCCCTCCTTTTTTTTTTCTCAGTGTTAATACTTTAGACTCTGTTGGGATGAAAACTACCACTGAAACAAGGACATAGTTGATATGTTAAGCTAAACTTCATTGCAATTTCCTAGGGAGAAGTGGTTAAAACAATACTCCTATAAGAATGTAACAGAGCTCAAAACGAAGGCCAGAGGAAGCAGAGGTTTGGTAATTAAGGATATTCCTGTACCACCTACAGCAATTACCTGCTGTTCCATTAGGGCAGGTAGTTGGACTATCTGTAAAAGAAAGGTAGAAGAAAATGAGAGGAAAAACTGATAAAAAACAGAGGCAGAAAAGTAAGGGGTACAACCAAGACAAATACTTGGCCTTGAGAAGAGCTGAGAGTGACGAGTAAGTGTTTGATAGGAAATGGACCTGGAGCTGGGGTGAAGATGCATCTTTGTTTCATGGGAAACAGGACTTTGTTCACTTTCAATAGACAGTCAGGACTGTATCAAAAATATCTGAAGCACTCATTAGTCCTTAACTTTACAACAACAGTTTTAGGGGAGAGAAAGCTGAAAAGAGACCTTGGTTTTGTTAAAAGTTGAGGCGAAGTAGATCTGAAAGGAGTCAAAATAAATATTTTGTATTTATCTAGAAATTAGGCATGGGGGAAACCATCTCTCTTAAATCTCCAGCTGTATGTGATCTTTCCCTGCCAGTTGGGCTTACTGACACTTTCCTTCCCGTGATTTTTGTTCTTGAAGCTTGAGAGCTCTGAGGTCTCCCTGCACCTCTTTCCAGCCCCTACCACTGGTGTGGGGCTGAGATAGAGGAGCTGACATAGTCAACATCGTGTCCCCACAACACCCCTGATTCCCAGGATGTACCTTAATTTTCCTCACTGATACAGATTTATATTGTCAAAGCTTGGCCAATGCAAATGCCATTTTACCAACATTCATTTATTTGAATGACAAGGTCAGACGTCTTGGGCTTTGAATTAAACAAATTCAAGAATAATCAAGTCATGTGTGGATCTGTCGAAATGTTTCAAGTAGTTTACAATCTTTTCTTGGACAGTCCTAGGAAAAGTATAATTGATAATGGCAGATCATAAAATAAAAATAAATATATGTAAGTTAAAAAAAAATAAAACCACACCAATTTTCTAACTCCTGTATTACATAAAAATAAGAATGTAGCCCCTTATTGCCAAAAGACCCATGAAACTGCTATACCTTCTCCGTGGACACAAATTTGCTAAGTGTAAAATATTGATATACTTTGGAAGGACAGGGACACTGAGATAATACCCTCTGGCAAGTTAGAATCAAAATACTTGAAATGAAAACCAAATATATATATTTTTTTTTTAGAAAAAAAAAAATTGAAAGTCATTGACAAAATTATTACATCCAACTAATTTACATTTGAGTGTGCCTTGGTTTCTCTCACATCTCTTTCACCACAGATAATAATTCTACAATAGCTAAAAGTAAGTGATGTGATTTTCGGTTCTATCATACAGTGTATAAAAGCTGCCTGTGTTAATGCCTGTCATGCAACCACAGCTGTTAGTTCTTTTAGCAGTGTTTTGAAGGCTCTCAGTCACTTCCATCCCCAATACAAGCTCCCCCCACCCCATCAGTGTCCTCTCCTCCTTCGCTGGTTCTTGCTTCGGGCCTTCAGGAGACTCTCCCGATACTTCACATTTGTGTGGAACAGCCGGACCATCTCGTGGTCTTTGTTATCCAACACTCTGGGCAGAAAGAGGGAGGATTTCTGTGTCCTGCGAGTTTTAAAGCCCCTTCTGGGTCGTCCTTTCCCATTGACTGAGACATACCAGAGTCTCTCTGCACTGGCTTTGCGCTTGGTGCCGGCTCTGTTGGGCACAGTCCGGTAGAGACGGGACGCGTAGGTGTTGTAACCCAACTCATGGATCCTCTCCACGAACTCACACTCCGAGTTGTAGTTCTCCTGTAAAGGAAAGGTGGCAGAATCTTAAGAAAGGCTGCACTCAGTTTTGGTGACACACTCGGTGAGAAAACCTCAGGCTGGTGCTGCTAAAGGCGAGCGGGAGAGAAAAGCTGAGCCTGGACAAGGTGGTCCCTGTCAGCAGTGTGAGCACACTCTGGGGAGCAGGGACAGCAAAACCAAACTGAAAACCAAAAATGACATTCAATATTAATTAATAGCTCTGCTGATTTTCCAGCTTTAATTGTTTTTGTGTGTGTGTGTTTAAGAATTTAATGTGTCTGTGAGCTGGACTGATGATTTAATTCCTGCGTATCAACCTCTGACATCTATTAAAAAGGCAAAATGCTACAGTTAAATGTAAAGTGTATCTCTTTAATTGGTATATTAGTTGTTAGATGCACTTGCAGTCTATTATAGCCAGTTTGTTATGGATATTTGAGCAGTAAACCATATATTTACAGAGTTTCTTTTATTTGCTTCAGCATAAAAAAATAGAAGGACACTGCCCACCAGCGTGTTCCTCAAAAATTCCAGGCTCCTACTTTATCATAAACTGTTAGGGAGAACATGCACCCATCCCAGGTGGTCACATTTTACATGATCTGACAAATTTTGCCCCTTCTTATCTGGTCCTTAACTGAGAGAAAACTCTGCAAAATCCTTCCACAAGGAACTCTTTCCTCCTCCCTGGGAGCAGCACAAAGGACCTCCCATACTGCACATCTTTTCTTAACCACAAAACCATCTTTGCTGTACCTGTGTGATTAAGATTTCAGTATCTAACACGTGCTGAAGCACAGAGGCAGAAGGGAACTGTTACCATGGTCTTTACAGGGGTTCTTTATTTCACATCACCTCTCTGGAGGATATGGAAACGGGCACAGGTAGCCAGGCTGGGGCCAGAAAAGCCATGGACTCCACTAACAACATGTCTTTAGTGCTGTTCACTCACCAGAAATGCTGATAGGCATTTAACAAGACTTTAAAAGACTCCACATGTCTCAGCTTCACAGCTGTAAATCGGAAGTGCCCTTCCTTGCAAGGACAAGGTTTTCATATGCTGTGGTGCTGGAGCCCATGCAACTACCAGATGTAGGTAGATTTGTCCTGCTGTCTGCCCCCCTTCTGCTTGTAGAGGGTTTATCACAGAGGATAAATCTACAGGATTATCCCAATCTGCTAAGGACACACAGGAATCCCACAGACTCAACAAACTCGTTTTATTGGCACGGGAAAATTGGTGAACCAAGGGACAACAGAGTTATTCCAGTAGTATTTCATAAAATGCTCCTTGTACAATTCTCCCCGAATTAGTCAGTCTTATTTGAAATAGGGGCCTTGCACAGGGTCTTGGACCAGCAATATCATCAGACAGTTTTCTCTAGGCAAGCAAACAGGGAGTTTCTCCTGAGCTGAGCCCTCACCCCTCGCTGCTTCTGTGAAAAAAAGCTGATGTGGAATAGCTTCTACTGAGTTGTTCCTCCAGCTCTGAAATGCTCTGAAAGTCTGAAACAAACTTGAGCTGGAAGAGCAAAAATTTCCTTTTCTAGTTATACAGAAACCTTTCATGGCTGATATTCTTTGGCACGTGACAGCTGAACAAACTTCAGGATGGCTCCTCACACTAGAAAGGGAAGCCCAGGAGAAAAGGAGTCTCAGAGCTATCCTGCTCTAGGCTTTTCTCCACTTTAGGAGAGGAGCTTTTTGCTCAGAATTTATTTTAATTCAGTGTAATGAATCTGAAGGAAAAGATATACCTATTTTGAAGAAGAAAGAAAGATGAGAAAGAACTTGAAAAAATCATCCTTTCCCATTAATTTCTTTGGGGCAGATGCTAGCTCTGAGCTAATGGAGGAGCTCCATTTGAAAAAGATGCCTGTTTTAATCAGAATATTAACTGGAGGCATAGGAGTGTCCAACCTTAGCTCTGGCACAGCAGAGCTACCAGTCCTCATTCCTGTCTGGCTGCATTTTCCCTTGCCAAAATTGTTTGTGACCTGCTTCTCTGCACCAGGAAAGAACCATCATTTTTGCACACAGGCCCCTTAATCAGTGAGCATCACGTGAGACACATTACAGAAGATGGGTTGTAAACACTGTCAGAACAGTCTTGGAAAGGTGGAGTAAAACGTGTTAAACTGGCAAGGAAACACAGTTGATTGTGTTACCTAAGTTGCATTCACTTGGGAAAAGCTCACCGTGCTCAGTGACCTATCAGTGCTGCTGAAATCAACAGAATTGCATCTAACGACTAGTTGGAGGAAGCAAATTTCACTTAGCCATGTTCACCCTCCTCAAATCTGCTTCCATACCACGGGATTCATGGAGACACCACAGTATGGCTGTTGTACAGTAAGAGATCACAAGATTACTTGGGATGCAATCAAAGACAATGGATGAAATTCAAATAGGTAGATAATGTGTATAGTACACACTGGCAAATGTGCCTTAATATGTCCCTGAATGTGAAGAAGTCTGAACTGAAGTATTCTGTTCACTGAGGGGAAGCTGTCCGGGTTGAAAAGGCTCCCACTAATATCAGCAACCCCCACATGTTATCTCACAGATCAGGGAAAAAAAATCAGGTCAAAGGAGTAAAATAAGGTGTTTATTTTCACCTTTATCTCCCTGCACCCTCTCATACTTCCTTTCCTTGCTACAGCCCTGCCTTTTAGTACCTGTAAATTCTTTCATTGCCCAACTAAATGCTCTGTGCAAAGACATTCCCATCAGGAGGCTGCTTTCCTGTAACATAAACACTCGATTACTTCTGGATGCTCTTTTTCTGACATGTAAATCCTCTGCCAGCATCCAAGATCCACATCAAATTTCAATGCAGAAAATTCTGAATAGTTCTGCACTGCAACATCTGGCTCCCAAAGTCTTTATCAATGCACTCAAATACCATAAGTCAAACACATTCTTTGCACCTTTGCAAATACATGGAAATACATTCCATGTGCCTTTGTACAGGCAGTAAGAAAGTGAGAAACACAGCTCCTTGCTACTTTTAGTAATATATTGATCGGTTCCCTGTAACAATTTCAGAGAGAGATCTGTTATAACATTACTCTTTTCCCTAGAAATGTTAATTCCTAAGAAATCAGTGCTCCCCAGAGGAAATGACAGGCATATGCCAGACTTGAGGAAAACTTACTGATGCATAAAGTCTGCCCCTTTTGTTCATGGCCAGGTATCTGCCAGAGAACAAGCCCTTGATGGCAACGATTCCAACGTCAACAGCTGTTATTTCCAGAATACCTAGAAACAGAAACAATCATGAGATATTTATTGCTCATCTGTCTTTTTTTTTTTTTTTGAGATACATTTGCATGAATGGTTACCTGCAGAGTATGATTTCCCAGTTAACCCTAGCTCATATCAAAATCATAGTGCAATCATGTGAATGAGATTACTATTATTTGAAACAATATAAAGCAATGATGATGCAGGAATTGTTTGAGACGAGGTTGACAATAAATCCCAGGATGTCTGATTGAGATTGAACTCTTTCAAAAATGAAAGAGATCTGACACTGAACTAGAGGTTCACTTAATCCTATATGTATATAAAAAAGTTTAAATCCTCTTTTATGCTTAGGAACACAAGAGCTCTTGACTTATTGAAATCAGTCACAAAGCTGCCCATTTCAGGACAAAGCCCTTGCTGAGGTCTCCAGAGGGTAGAACACCGTGAGTCGCCTGCAATTTAGAGCCATGTATATAATCATGAAAGGAACTTGTCATTTAAGAAGTCAATGTAGCCCTCCAGACAAGGACTGTGTGACTGTCTGAGACAAATTAAAAGGGAGGAGATTTTCAGCCCATCAGAGATGGGGTCTCAAACACAAGGCAGGCGAGGGTGGTGCAATACCTGCCAAAGGTGTCAGGACACTGATGGAGGCACGAATGACTCAGATGATGTTGTTGTATGTGCACAGCTCTCCAGCTGGCTCACTCAAACCCTGCTCTCGGTTCTCCAGCTGATGGCTCTGTACTTTCTGTAAACGTTTGGAAGCCAAAGGTGACCCTGGCACCCAAACCCTTGGGCAACGCTAAAGGCAGAGCCAAGGGCCTGTCGCCTTTGCAGAGCTGGATTTGTGGCCTGGGAGAGTCGGGGTGGGTCGGGTACAGCTGTTTTGAATCAGGCATCGGTTCGCTGCAGGAGGAGCCTCCTCCGGGCCTTGACAGCAAGGGGGGGTTTCTCTAGGAAATAGTGGTTTTCCTTTATGGACTTCAGACAGATCCCTGAGGTCTCCCTATCTCTGTGTGCCATCACTAGGCAGGATTTATGCTTCCTGGGGTGGCGGGGCAGGGGCGGAGGCCGGGCNCAGCGGCGGTGCTGAGCCCCGCTCTCCTCCCTTCTGCCGCCCTCGCACAAACCCCCTCACGCCCGGCACATCCCCTTTCATCTTAATTACCGCCGATTCCCGGCACATGTCAGAGGGGACAGATGTGATTTAGCCGGTGGAAGCTCGAGCTCTCCGCGGAAGCCAAGCTGGAGCGGGGTGGGACGGGGCAGGCACGGGCAGCCCACTCTGCCCGTCAAAGAGGGCGCCGGGACTCGGTCCCGAGGAGGTGCGAGGGCATCGGCTGCCCAGCGCTCCGGGCTGGGGCAGGGATGCCGTGGGAAGCCCCCGGCTTGGCGAGGACAAGTGACAGGTCGGGCGGGCTGCGAAGCGCAGGATCCCGGTGCCCGTCGGGGGAAACTTGGGGTTTGGAGGTTCCCATCTGCCCTGAGTGAAGGACTGAGACCTTCCGCCGCCGGTCGTGTCCCCGCACCCGGCAGAGTCGGCTCGGAATGCTCCGCTCGGTTCGGGGGCAGGGGGTGCTGCCAGGCCCGGGGACGGAGGGTGCCAGGGCGCGGGACGGGAGCTGCGGACTCCGGCGAAGCCAGAGGGGCGGCTACCGCAACGCCGAGGCGAGGTCTTGCCAAGCCCGACGACGTGAAGGGACGAAAGCCCCGGCAGCCGGGAGTGCCCCCGCCGAGCAGTGGCTCCGGCTCCTGAAAAGTATGGGATAGGAGCGGAGACGGGAGCGGCTCCGCCACCGCCCCGTCCAGCACCCGCTGCCCTCCGGTGCCGGGGTGGGACGCAATTGGTCTGAGCGAGGGATCCCCCTCCCCGCACAGCGCGGCTTGGAGGGGACGCGGGATGGGGAAAGGTGTGCCCGGTACTCACTGAAGACGCTGTTTTTCTCCAGGGTGCCGTTGATCTTGCCGTTGGGGTGGATCTGGAGGTGGTACTTGGTGGCACAGTAGAGCTTCCTGCGCCTGGGGGCTCCCCCGAGGTGCTCGTAGACGCCGCCGCGACCCCCCGCATCCCGGCGGGGCCGGGGGTCGCTCGGGGAGGCTCCGGCGGCCTCGGTCACCCCCGCGGCCCGCCCTGGGGACCACGGCTCCTGCAACAAACTCAGGAACAAGATCCAAATTATAAGCATTGTGGCATGATGGCCGCAGAGCTTAGTCTGCTGGGGAGACCGAGTCTCGGAGCGAGTGGCACCAGGGGTCCCATCAAAGCCGTCTTGCTAGCAGCTCTCCGGAGTTGCCGAGCACGCACTGTTTCGAGCCGTGCAGCATTGGCAAGATTTTATCAAGCCTCGATCTGGCCCTTTTATCTGTCTCAGATTTACTTAAATCAATAGACATCAGCAAAGGCCACCGAAGAGTCCCAGCTGTTTGTATTAGATGGAGCTGCCGTGATCAGCCTTCTCCTTGGGTTTCCAGATAGACAGACGGCATGCGTGAGAGACAGGCAGAAGGAAGGAGGGAGGAAGGAAGGGAGGGAGAGACCCGCTGAATTTCGGCAAGAGACTGTGGGGAAAATAGTTGATCGACTGAGCATAGAAATAAAAGCAGCTTCCTGCAACAATAGCCTGATCTGCGACCAATTGATACAGAGCAGAGGAGGCAAAAGGTATCAGTCTCGTGTGAACTCCCAGAGTGCAGCGTGGATAAAATTACACAGCATCTCTNGCCGCCGCGGACCCTCCGCCGAGCTCCGCCACCCCCCGCGCAGCCCCCGGGCAGGGGAGGGGGGCTGATGCTCCAAGCAAACATCTTCGGGAGCTGGCTTTGGGGAGCGCGCGTGTTAAACGCAGAGGAGTAAGGAAAGGGATGCAGATCCCGGTTTCCCGCGGGGTAGGAGAGTGGGGGGGGGGCAGAGCACCCCCATGGATCTCGCTCAGGCGACAGGGTTTGCTCAGAGTGTGTGTGTGTGTGTCCCCCCGCCCGTTTTGCCCCCGGTGTTGAGACCAAACAGTTATTACTAAATCAATCAGTTCACGGTTACAAATAATACGCGTTATTTAGATAGAGCTTTCAAGATTTAATCATTTGTAAATTAACTTAGACAAAGTAGGGCCCAGCAAGTGTTATGATTTACATCCCTAAATGCATTTGCAAGAAGTCGGAGCTAATCCTTTTTCTTAACTCCGGTGCCTGGAAAGTCTCATTAGCTGGAGCAGATCTGCACTCGCTACCATGTCGCTTCACACAACTGCCTACGCTTTCAAAATAGGATGGAGCTACCTATAAATAAATATAAAAGAAGGCAAAAGGTTCAACAGCTCCGTGAATTACGCTGTCCCTGTGTGCTCCTCAAAGGCAGCTCGTTAATTAGATTTGCATCTGAAACAGGCAGTAGGAGTTTTGGGGAAGTGTTTGAGAGATAATTAGTATTAATGTGCTTGAAGGGCACACAAATACACCTTTGAAGTGAGTCACGTCAGAATTCAAGCGTTTGACCTTGATCAATATAATTTTTTTTTTCCGGAATTGGTGAACATGAAGAGGTCTATAAATTCTTTTTAAAGACCTTTCTGTGTAGAGCACGAGGATTTTCTTACATGTTAAAAACTTCTTTAAAAGGGGAAGCTTTTACTAGTGGGAAAATAAGGGAAGGGGTACGACCTTTTCCTAAAAGGAATGGCAGGAGAATGAAACTATCTCGAAAGCTACTCCCTGCTTTAAGCTGTGCTTAATATTTAGTAGTTCTCCACGGCTAAAAGGCTTTTCATTATATAGTCTTCTGGAATAAAAGGAAACACATAAAAAACCCACAAGCACCCTCTCCGCCATTACCACCCTTCCTCCCCCTTTTCTTCTCCACAAGTTAAGCCCCAGCCTCACAAGGAGAGTTTGATCTGGGGATGATAAATGTTTGTACAATTAATTCTTCATTGCTGTTCTTCTACAATGCCACTGCCGTGCAGTCAAGTGGTTCCAGTATCTTGACTGGAAATTAAAATAGCTAAAACACGTTAAAATATGAAAACATAAACATGCGGGACCCCAATCTTGGAGTGTATTGGAGGGGGGTGGTTTGCTTGCGGGCCAAATCCTCTAGTCCCTCCTAAAATAAAATCCTCTCTGGAAATCTTTTCTCTCGGGGATGCACCGTAAATCGTGTCCTGCGGACTCGTAACCTCTGACGAGCTACAAGACAACGGTGATAGCAAAAGAATAACTCTTAACGTGCCACGAGTCTCCTGAAAGATGCTTTCACCGGCCCCTCTCGAAGGGGAGATAAAACATAATTACTGACAGTAATTATAGCGATGTCTTCCGAGTAAATCTCGGGTCTGTGCCGAGCTTAGTGCATCGCCCTGTGGATGCGCAGCTGACATTTTACGGTTCGGGCTTTCCAGGGCATTTTCATTAGTGCTCTGAAAAAAACCACACCAAGCCCGCAAGATCCTCCTCCCGCCCCCCACCGCAATAATAAACCAAAAAGACTAGTGGGTGGAAGAGTAACACGTTAATGACTTTTGCTCAAATTGCTTCCATCTTGATCACATTTTCATAATTAGCACCATCATCTACAAATCTTTCCGCCCTGGGCATCTGCCATAGACAGGCTTCCCGAGCGATGTGTATTCTACTTATTAGGGAGGGGAACACTTATAGGTCTATCATTAATGGTCCCCTTTCAAATGAAATGAATACGACCTCCACGGAAATATCAAAGGGCCGTAACTACCTCGTCTCACTTGGTAGAGCACTGAATAGCAAGCAACCTTAAGTCGTTTTGCTCTAGTCAGACATCTATACAATAAAACATAAGCCCACTCTTGTATATTTTAAGTTGTCTGGTGACCATTTTTGAAAACAAAAAGGGTCCCTTTGATGTGGTCTAATTCTAACAGGGGGTGGGACGTCAGATGTGGTCTACCGAGTCTTTCTGGAAATATTTTTAATTATGCCCCAAAGCTCCTTGTAGCCCCAAAGTAATAATCAGAGACCAGTTTGAATCTGTTACTTAACGTGGGGGGAGAATAGGCTCTAGACCGTACATAACTAAATTAGAATTACGACTGATAATGATCTCCTAATGCGCTGAAACGTGCGATTTTAAATGGAACACTTTAGGTGTCTGTTATTCTTTGCGCCTGATCTTGCTAACGGAGTATTTCTAAGCAATAAACCCAGCGTTTTTCCTGGAAAGTCACTGGGTAAAAGTGAGTATTTGGGACAGATGTTTTTATCCTTACAATGGGCACGCTGTAAGCACGTAACGCACTTGTACTGTGAACTGCTTACCTTCGGCGAAGGAATATATATATTCCTATATATAAATAGGAATGCAATTACACAGATATAAACGTGGGGGGGGGGAGGCAAAATTTCGAAAAAGTCTCCCTTAAAAACACTCGCTAACTTGAACGCGGAACAAACTTCACACGCACATTTTGCACCGATTGGGCTCTAGCGCTGCTGGAATCAGGATCTGCTCTTACTCCGCGGTCCAGCACCGCCGCCCCCAGCGCTGATTTACGACTGTCCCGTTACTCTAACGAGAAGGAAGTTACAATTTGTAGAGCAATAAATACCGAGGCGGTATTTATCCACCGAGGTGGGTGGAGCCCTCAGAAAAAAAAAAAAAAAAAAAGTCGTTCTCCTTCACCAATTAAAAATCCATCCTTGCTCGGATGTGGACCGTGGGAAGGTCCCAAAGAAAACAGCCCCGGTGCTGATGAGGTGTTTGTTTGAGATGTGCTAATGGCATCTTCCGAAAGGAGCTTTGCTCCCTGCTGCAGTTCCCTCACACCTGCTGGCATTGGGAAGAACTCCTAAAATTCAATTGATTTTTTTTATTCGGATATATTTTGGGTTTTTTGTGGTTTCCTGGCGGGGTTATTCTGCACCCTGTGAACAATATAATCTTGTTTAAATGACTTTCCAGACCACACAGCATCACGTTACCCTGTTCTATACGGGCAGGCAATACTGTTTATTGTATCGTACACTGTTAGCTCCCAGAAAGCAGCATAGAGAGTGGAGGAGGAAAGCTCCGGGGAGTAAATTCAGAGCTTCTAGGGTTCAGGTTGCTTTCTCAGGTGGAGAAAATAAGATTTAGATCATTTTAAACGAAAACAGATGGAAAGAAAACTCTAAAGGAACTGTTAAACACACAACAGGCACATCATTATTTTCCTCTTTATCAACTCGTGTGAAATGTTTTTCATGTTTATAGTACCTTTTTGTCATTTATGAACAAACAGTCTGAGGTTTTCAGATTTAGGATGATACACCTGATTCTTTACATATTATGTGAGCTACTGCTACATTGCCCTTCAGACAATAGATTCATTTACAATTTTTAAACTTCTGTATTTAGGTTCAAAGCATATCGTCTAATCGAGGTCAGCTAACTCCTCTAAATAATAATAACAATAAAAATTATTAATATAAATATTGTTATTGTTATCATTATATCAAGATGCAAATGCCCAAGTTCCTTACTCCTACTAAATCCCCACTGAAGCTGGCAAGAGTTTCTCTGCCCGAGGACCGAGGGATTAATCCTTCATTCAAAGTCCATGGAATTCACTAAGAGCCTTTTCTTTAACGCCAGTGATTTTGGATCAGGCCCAATCTTATCACTAGAAAAATTATTTTCTGTTGTGCTCAGATAATCTCTTAATGGTTTACTGAATGAAAATATTCAAAACAATGACTGCAGCAACATTAAAGGAAAAAAAACCCTGGTTTTCCCCCTCTGTTTCTTACTCCTTTTCAACACAAGACACAAAGGAAACAGTAGAAGAAATGTAACACTATAGAAAACACTATAGAAAAACGTGCCACAGTGTGGTTTAGGTGACTGTCACATGGCTTGTAAAGATTTGGGGCAGGCTCAAACCAGGCTACAATAAGGATATTCAGACCAACACAGAACCGTAAACTGCAGCCTATGGGGATGTCTAGAAGAGGAGAAAGGGAGTGTAAAAACAAGAGAAATGTAGTTTGTTGGTAACTTAGAGGCCATGTTTACATACCTGCTTCACACCTTTGATATCTCAATCATCACTAAATAGCTTGGGCTCTTGGAAAAACTTTGCTCCTTTTTTAACACAGCATATGTTTTTGAAAGCAGCTTCAAAGCATTTCTTCTGATTTACAGAGAAGCGTCATGTACCTGAGAGAAATATCTGGCCCATATCCATGGTGGAATTGCACTTTGTGCCTGAAGGACTTGCTATTCAGATAAATCTCTTGCTACTTTTAGAATTTATCCCCCGGTTACATTCACAATCAGAGGCTTGTTACTATCTCGCTCAGCTCCGCAAAATCTTTGGGAATTGGGTTACCCAAAGATAAAAGATCTCTCTTTCTCCAAGCTCTGGTTGGATCAACACTTTGCAAAATCAGATGACAGGCAGAGGGGTCAGGCCTAGGTCTGTGTATGGGGTGCCCAAGCACCAGGGATAAAAACTGAAAGTAGCTGCCTTAGGGAAATGCCACGTGCACGAACGTATGTCCCTGGAATTAAAAAAAAAACCCAACAAAACAGTGCCAGGACTTATCCACTCCAAACTGAAGATTAGTAACTGTTGCATTTAAACTTTCAAGACTGCTTCAAATCAAGGTTGTTTGCATCCTATGGCTGGGGTTTTCCCCAAAATCCCATTCATGGTTCTATGTTATCCTAAGAAGGTCATGATGCAAAGTGTCTTGAAGTTCTATCTAGAGCAAGGGATAAGAAAGAAGGCCAAGGAGTCAGGAGAAGTATAGGCAAGAAAAAGTTATGGAATTTGCAAATATAGAAAATATTATGTAGAGAACAACAGAAACACAAGTTAAAATTAGTATCTTAGATGAATTTCAGTCAGAAGATCTGTAGTTGAGGAGAAAGTGAGACCAAGTTTTGGGGCCTGAAAAGTGGCCTCCACTTGATACTGTGCAGGTATAAACCCTTCCACAGGGGGAATTTAATCCCACAGAGGGATTAAAGGTCGCTCTTGCTAGACCTGGAACTCTCTAGAGGAAATAATCTGCTGAGAAAAAACACATATGACCTTTCTTCATCTTTTTTTCCTACTGTGTGAAAGCAGAAGTCCCACCACTTACAACCTCATGCCCAGCCAAGTGAACAAGGAGGAATTCATTTCTTTTCACTGCTACATCCCCCTGCCTTCCTTTGGGAAATGTATTCCTTTCATATGGGCACTTTAGCCTTGACATTTCAAGGTAGAGCTCACAGTGTTTCCCTGAGCTGGGCTGAGCAGTGCAGGTGTCATTTTTGATGTCACTGCAATGACTTTCCTTTTGCACAAAGTTTCAGCATCCCTCTCTGGAATGTTCCATGTCTGGGTATCAAACCCACTTTTCTGGCTTCTCCTGCAGCCCCAGCAGCCCCTGTGACCTCACACAGACATGGTCTCAGTTCCTCTGGTGCTCTTCTGCAGTATTAACAAATATTTTTTTGTAGCAATTTCATTAATTAGGGTATTAATCAAGCGAAAGTATTGGTTAGATAAGACAATTTGGCTCTCCTGTTTCAACTTGGTTTTGTCTCTGAGCTGCTAGATCTGAAGGTATATTTTTCACCTTTATAGAAGAGGGAGTTCCCATCATTTAGTAGTAATTTATCTTATTGTGCTTTCTAATCTGAGACAGTTTTCTACTATTTCTTCTGTTCTCAGAAAAATATCGTAGAAGTGATAATCCAAATTAGCAATATTAACAAAAATAAATAAAAATGTGCCTGAAATATCTTAGAAGGAAGATGTAGACACAATTTGTGATGGATGACAACACAGAAGTAGACTGAGGCTCATTTAAAGATATTGATGTATCTTGCAGAATTGGTTCTTTGATGAATTACAGGAGGCTGGGTAAGTACTTATTTAGATGTTCATGTGTGAGAACTGCTTTCTCCAAAGAGCGTTTGTTGCCATGAATCTCTCCTTGCTAATCCAGTTGTTTGCCTTAATGGACCATCTGAAAAACTACAAATAAAAATTTCCAGGGCTGTTCCTGGATCATCTCTCACAAACTGTGCACAGAAAATTGAGTCTAAATCAACTCCTTCAGACACTTCTGATTTTGCTTTTGGCTCAGAGACCTCAAAGAACCTAACTTGGCCATAACAGCAATCTGCAAGGTGAAGAAAATCAGCTTTTGTTTTGGATACACCTCTTTCAGCCCAACTCCTCTGCTTCTGGGTTGATGGCTCTTGCTTTAGGACCATCACCAGGATGGAACCAGGATAATTTCTCAGTCCAAAACTGCAGGACTATCTAAACAAGACCACCAGAACCTCACAAGTCAGAGGAAACTCTCCGGTTTATTTTCTTCTCTGAAATCACTTGTCCCCTGACTTTAACACTTAACCACTAAACCCACTGACTGCTTGCACAGACAATTGAGATTCCTATCCCAGGAACATTTTTCCTGCCTGACACTTCATCATTTCCACTGTGGTACTTCATCATATGGAAAAGTGTGAATTTGAATGTGAAGATCCCTTATGTGAGGTCCAGGGCACCATTATCTGATTGTCTCAAGCATCTGGTTTATTCAGACGTGAAGGGTGATACCCAGAGTTGTGCTCCAGCTACATTCAAGTGCAATATTATTTCTTAAAAACTGATCTCTGTATCAGATCTCAATAGGGGCATCTTGGGGCATTTTTCAAAGGTATTTTTATGGATAATTTGGATATTGGTAAAAGAAGCACAGTTCCCCTTCTACTTCCTCACCCTCCCCATCATGGCTTTTATGCACAGCTGGGACAGGGATAATGAATCCTACCCTGTGCTTGCAAAATCTTGCACCTGATCACAAAAAATTCCCCCCTCTTCTTTTTTTTCTTCTTACTCTGACCATTTGGGTCTTTCCCCACTCTGCACTGGAAGTAAACTCAGTACAGAGAAGAAAACATTGAGAGACTTGTTCACTCACTAATTTTACCATTTCAGTTCATGGAAGCGAAAATGTACATAGAATTTTCAGGCTACTGTCCAATTCAGTCCAGCCTGGCCATTAAATATTCTAAATATGTGAATTCTAAATTATTGAGTAAAAGAAAAAGCAAGGGAAGGATACAGAAGTAACAGAGAGCCCTCTTTGTGTGCCCTTCATTGCTGCCACTCAGGAGGGTGATCACAATGGCCAGCAAGGCTTGCACCCATCCTCCTTCTGTATTTCCACCTCCAACTCAGTTACTTTGCTGTGACAACAGGAGAGGTGGTGAGTCCACATCTTTCCCCTGTTGCCTCTGCACTGCCTGTTGGCAGTGTGTGTGTGTCACAGCAATTTCCTGCCCTTCAGGAACTTCTTCCTCAGGGAATATTGCCATTTCCCAATGGCCATATTCCATTTCCCAATATTGCCATTGCAGCCTATGGCACCAGCATCCTCCACCAGTTGAGGGACAGGACCATCTGTCTATAACCTAAACCAAGACATTCTTTGCTCAGTGATGTTTGGGAGACAATAATTTCTGGGGTGATCTGTAGCGGATGGTGATTCACAGGCCTCCTCTGAAATAAATCAGGGAAGTTCTTGTCAGACAAACACCTGGAGAACAGCAGGGTTTATAGTCACCTAAATTTTATAGAGGCAGAATACAGTTCTAGAAAACTGTTTATTTGCTTTTGTCTCAAATACTGAGTTTTCAAAGATACAATTTTTTCAGGTCACCCATTAAAATCTATTCTTTGCCTTAGAAAGGAGGACACCCACCCTCTGAGCAGACACACAAACACAGACACACACAGGCACACCTGCATCCCCTGACCAAATGTAATGCATGAACTTGCAAACTCTTTGTCATGAAAATAATCTTTATTCACGTGAGCAACCCCACAGGACTATTCATGCAATGGAGAATTACTCACATGAGTAAAACTTTGCGGGATCAGGTCCTGGATCTAACAACAGCATTTTAATTACAGACAATCCCCAAGCAATGTGTACAAAGGAGTTTTTTTCCTGGACAATAACAAAGGTTATTAGCCTGTTCTTTTTTTCCCCTTCTTGCTCTTCGGTTTAAAAGGAGGCACCAATAATCCAAACCAAATAAAACTGACCTTTGAACCTTTTTTGCTGTACTTTTTCTCATGCCATGATTTCTTTAGTCTGTTAGTGATCTGAAGGCTCGTTCTGGGCTACAGCCACTTTCCCAGACAGGACTGCCTTTCGTCCCCTGACAAATCACTGCTGAGCCCCTTTTGTCCTGCACCACTTTGATCTCACCTGCCTGTCAGGCAAAAAAGAACTCCCGTACAGTCAGAATGCATTGCAAACAAATTGGCAACCATTTCATTCCCGTACACCATTTCAGCAAAGATCAAGATAGAGATAGAGGATTTTTAACCCTTTCACTGACCTGTAGAACAGGGAAGGAATGCTTGATTACGGCAGATTGATAAGGTAATTTATTAAGGAATTGGAGGATTAAAAAAAAATAAATCAAAAAACCCCACTGACTTCTACAGATCATAATTGCATGACATATTCTCTCTCAAATACAAAGGAGTTACTGCAGAGTGGGCAGTGCTGTGTTCAGATACAAGCTTTGTAGAAGATCGATTCCCTTTAATTGGACAGCTGCTTAAGCATAAACTAAAGAAACATAATAGGTATTCTCCAATGTGAATGAAATTAATCCTATTGTACATAACCATTGGAGTATTTAAAGGGCTATCTGAACTCTTTCCAATATACAAACTTAGCCATAGGTGAGTTTCTTTCCCAGTTTACTCTCAGTAAATTATTTTTTTAATGAAAATTTTTCAAATTTAATGAATAATTTTTTAAATTATTTTTTTTAATGAATTTTACAGTTCTTCATCACACAAAATTTAGGAAAGACATTATGTAGCAATTGTAAAGTGTTTTCATGCTTGGCAATGACTTAATAAGACCTGTGTCCTTCACTCTGTGACATTAGAGGTATCCAACCCTTTGCTGGTTACAATGCTGGTTACAAGGCTGGTCTTGCTCCCATTGAGTCATGTTTTGTCTATTATTTTAAAGGCAAACCTCACTATCTTTGATGGCCTCAGATTAGCAGGAACATAAGTGTATTTCAACTGTTTACCATTTGTCTTCCAGCTATTACCACGTGCCAACCTCCTGCCCTCTTTCTGCAGTAGCAACCCTATTTACCCAACAGCCTTCATTTTATCAAAATACCTCACCACGTTTATTTTAGTCTGAAATGCACTGGCATAACATTTGGTACTCTGACACAGGCAGTTTAACACATCCCTCTCTTCTATTTAAAACGATTGAAAGAAGAAATATAAACTTTTGGAGAAAGCAAAGCTACACAAGTGATGGAAAGAAGAAAGTACATTTAAACCTGCTGTCAAACAGACATATGAATGAAACAGTGGCAACTGCACAAAAGAAATATTTAAATTACATTTTATACCTAAAAGTTGAAAGTTTCTATTTTCCTGCCCCATTTAGACTATATAAACAATAATTGTTTTCTTAATTTCTTAATTAAGAAATTAAATTTAAAAATTTAATTAAGAAATTAAAGTCTTAATTTCAAGATATCCCACATATTTATGTGATTTAGAATGTATAAGATTTTTTTTCCAAGTGTTACTCTGCTAATTCCTCCACAAGTGAAGAGTCCTTTATTTTATAGTATATAGTCTCCGAATTTAAAAGGAAAGAAGCTGTTTAAGATCTTGGTATAAATGTTAGAAGGAAACTAATATGAAATCTCAGCTCTGATGTACTAATAGCATTCAAACATATCAATATATGAGGTAAAAATGCTATTAAGAAATGTTCTTACTTCTTAGCAATGAAGCATTAGATTTTTTCGATTTGAAAACTGAGCTAAGTGCAACTTCACGGTCAGAAATCCCAGTTTTTTAAAGCATGAGAGCAGGATCTCAGATTCAGCTAGTTTTGCTGGATTGGAAAAAATTGTTCAACTGTTTTTCATGGAATTGTTTGTGTTGGAAAGGACCTTAAGGATCATCCAATTCCAATCCCCCTGCCATGAGCTGGGACACTTTTCACTCCAGCAGGTTGCTCAGAGCTCCATCCCACTCCAACAATCCGAGGGATGGAACATTCCCAAGAGAACTTCCTTCCATTTCCTTCAGTAGATAAAAAAGGCTACGCACAGGGAAGGAGTTGAAACACTTCCTAAATGACATCGTTTTGAACAGGAAATTGCCTGTAATGAAAATCAGTAAGTTTGGAGCAGGTCCCTTTTCTTTTCATGGAATTTCATGAGGTTCCTTGTCCTGATGCATGGCTGGGCCAGATCATCTAAACCAGCTCTGAGAAGGATTAGACCTAATAAACATGTTTATGGTGGGACCTGTGGTGACATTGCTGCTCTTAACTCAAACACAGGCAGTGCAGGGACATTTCTAGGAGAGATGGTGACCAAAACCCCGTAAAGACATGTAAACAACAACTGTGGATACAACTGCACCCACTACAAGGAGATGTTGCCAAAGATGCCATGAAGAAGTTCCTTTACCATAGCGTTCCCTAGATTTCTTTATGGCTACCACTGATGTTTTTGTTTCAGCCAGTATAAATTAAAGTCTTTCTTAGAGCATTTTTTTTCCTTATAAAGGGAAAATCTGGCTTATGTTTGACATAATGTGTGCAAAAGTCAGCTCCAAGTTACCTTTCTTATCAGTTGTTTTGACTGGCATTCTCCTCCTTGTAATTCTACACACTACTTTCAAACTAGGTTTGAAAATCCTTTCCCCCCCCCTTCTTTTTTTTTTTTTTTTAACCTGTTCCCATTAGCTATTTAAGGTGCACTCACTTTTTCTTCTTTTTT
>WEIV01004886.1:44848-66372 GCA_013390005.1 Calyptomena viridis
TGAGCCTGATTATTTATAATTAGCATTTTCTGTCCACATGCAATTGTGCTCTAAACTCTTTCACATTGGGTTAATTCACTGACTTTAAAATCTATTAATTGACATCCAGAAGAAAAAAAGTAAACATGTCTTTAAGGGTGGCATGAATGGTTGAATCAAGATTAGGTCCCCACTCTTTTAGTCCCTGATTTTCAGGGAAGGCTGCAGTCTTCAAAAATCAATTGTCTTCAAAGCCCCCAAAAGCAAAGGAATGAGCAGGGGTCAGACTCAAGAGCATCCCTTGTGCGCTGGAGTTAACATTACCTAAGTACTTTAAACGATCACTAATTAGTGCTTTCAATGAAATTAGTGCTTTTCTCTGAAGACCACGGGGTTGAAATATCTTATTTAGGAATACACAATTGTGCAAGGCAGACTAGATCAACTCTCTAACAGGGACAGAAAGAAATCTTCTGTTACACCCTGTAACCAGAGATTGGTCCTCCAGGACCCGCTAAGCCATTCACAGTCGCCCTCTTCCATTGTTCCCAGGTTAGGATGGCCACAGGACTCTTGCCTGGACATGCAAGTGTGCTTCCCTCTTACATTCCATTTTTAATACAGCCCTGTTTGCCTTCAATCAGGAACATCAATGTGCCCCTTGGTATTTAGGAATCCAGGCAGTAAAAAAAGTATCGCCGCTTCAGATGCATGGTGGAAAAAATTCTCGTAATATTCTTAAAAGTAACAGTAAAAAAAAAGGTGTGAAAATTTGTTTCGTAGTTGAGTTGAATTCGGTAGAGTTTACTACACACAACTGCATTTTAATGAAACAGGAGTATCTAACAGAGCAGAAAATGACAATTAAATATTGCCAGATCCTTGAGTTTCAAATCAACATCCATAAATATTTTCTAGATGCATCAGATGATCCTGATATGGACAGGAAACCATACCATTTGACATACATATCCAACCTGTTTTTAATGAATAATGAGTGTACACAAGGACAAGGATCCACCGTAGAAGATCCATCATAGATGAACATAATTTGTGAAAGTAATGCTTCATAATGACTTTGCTTTAAAAAAAAACATTTACTCGTTACTGTAAAGTAGGATGAGGAGACACAACAGGAAGTCAAGAGAGATTCCAAAAGAGAAGGGCAAAGCTTTGGATCTCTGTCTGGAGCCTGCCATATTGCACTAATTAAATTTTCCTTTCTGGCAGCTATCACAGAATCATTTAGGTTGGAAGAGACCTCTGAGATCATCAAGTCCAACCTTTGTTTGATCTCCACCTTGTCAATGAGACCAGAGCACTGAGTGCCACATCCAGTCACCTTTTGAACACATCCCCTACATAAACTGTATTGCACCTTCTCAATGTGCAAGACAAAACTTATGTGATTATTAAAAAAATCATCAGAAAAATAAAAATGGGACTGTGACTGCCATAAAGAATAGTAAAATATTCTTTACCCACCAGAAGACAGTTGCTGAATTTCCAAAGGAAAAAAAAAAAGTGGAAATTTTTAAAGTTTTTTACAAAAAAATGTAAAGACAACACTGTTTTGAAGACTGAAATTCTGGTTTCTATATATCAACAAAACAGAAAAAAAAGTCCTGGAAAAAAATTCTGAGCAGCAGAATGAAAAGAATAATACTGACAAAAATCTTCTGGTGGTTTCTTAGACTTTGCTAAATTCTGTGCTAGAATTTCACTTCTTGTCTTCTACAACATATTTGAGGGGAGAAGCTTAGTTGTTGCACCTTGAAGACAAATAAAAAGCTTCCTACCTGATCTTTGCTGTCAGGAGTTTGTTTCAGATACTAATACTTAAACTGCAGCCCCTAGAACACTAACTTCTGGTGTTTCCAGCACTGGTTTTATTCAGAAAAATATCTTCAAAGATGCTGCCAGTCTCTCCCAGAGGGATTGAATAACACCCAGCAAAATCATAATATATAACAGAAAATTATTTCTATAGACATATCAACTTTAAGGTTAATGTCAATTTTGATGATTAACTGAATTTCTCAGATTTGATTATTTTATTTTCCAATGAAAGAATTATTTAGAAAAATATAGAAATTATTCTAGTCGTTGCCACTGCCAGAAAACCTCTTTTCAAACACGAAAAAAAAAGCCTGTTCCTCCATGTGGCATCACCTGAAGAATCAGTCATTAGCTTCTATCTTCACCATTAGCTGATAGGCACTGGGGAATGAAGTTACTTTGCTCTGAGGGCTTTGTTGTGGCTTGGTTTTTGGGGGGCACTGTGTTTTAGCACATCATTTTCTAGTTGAAGCAAATCAGTGTGTAGGACAGATTTAATGTGAGAGATCATATAATAGAGATTTAAGCGATTATGGAAACACGTAATTTCAAAAGCTGATCACACAGAGGGAGATGTGATTTGGCTGCAGGGAGGGGAAGCCAAGCCTTAGTCTGAGGATGAGCAATAGATTCTGCAAATATGCAGAAATGTTTAGTTTACATCCATGAATCAGTAACCACTGAGTCTGGAAATGTCTGCACTCCTCTGTGGTGCAATCCAATCAGCACTATTGTGTTGTTGAATAAGGACCAGAAACTGAAAATAATTCCTAAGAACTTGAGAATAATTGGCTATTTTCATCATTTATTCAGGAAAGAAGGGATGGTGTCATATAAAGTCTTTGATATTTTAGATGTACAAATATCAGAACTTTTTGAATAGTAAGGTTTAAGGACTGATCATTTAAGAAATAGCCCTTTCCTAAAATTTCCATTCCCACTGATTCCAAAGTGGGATCAAAGTGCTCGAAGGTGCTCAGTGTTTCTGTACATTGTGGCTGTTGCTGACTGAGTCCAAAGGAGGCACAAGGGGAAAATACACCACAGGTTTCCCATTTTTAATGCATCCCCATGACAATTAACTGATTGTAGATCAACCTCAAACTGATTATTTCTGTTTCTTGTTTTTTCCTGAAGAAAACCAACATCCTGAAGATTCACACAAGTATTATTCCCAGGATTTACTGGAATTTCAGGGGCTGCTCCATGCTGGTGGTAAGATATTTTCTGAAAAACGAAAGAGGAGTCTGCACACCAATATAACACAGATAGTTTTTTGAATTATCTATCAGGAAAAAAAACCAACCCAACCTGTATATGTGGAATCTGAGTGGATAAAACCCACTTAAGGGAAGACTCAAGAATTTTTCCTTGTTCTGTAGAAGACATCTATATGTCATGGCCATGGGAAGCTGCTTATGGGATTAAATCAGCAGCTGCTGCTTCCCTAGATGTATTGTGAGATGTTTTCCTTTCTGTGGCCTGCTCTGGAGGATGCTGAGTGTGATATGAAAATCAAGTCCAGTGTTTTGTATTAATGCCCTGGTACTGGGTTATGTTGTGAGGGAGCCTGTGTGACCAGTTCATCTGAGTGCCACAGACACAAAGTATTTGAGGTGCAAGGGAAAGTTCCTGTACAAAATCAAGTTGTATTGAAACCAAATGTATATTTTTTGTAGCATAAATCAACAGCAACTTGGCCAGAGCTTCCCAGTGACACTCTGTGACAAGGCTTCTTGCAAAGCATCAGTACTTGCTGTGAGCTCTCCCCGAGGTTCACTCCAGGCAGCTTTGCTGGAGGAAGGGGGTGAAAACACAGCAATGCCTATCCTATTTCCCACATCCTATCCTATTTCCCACACATGAGCTGAATGACTGGCTATCTCTTTGGAGCATTCTTCCTGCAGCCCTGTCTGTCTACCAGCACACAGAGAGCCCATGCAATTCCTGCTTTCCCATCTTCAGGGACTCCCTAAATTCCTTTGTGCTGGTGGAATATATCACCTTTTAATTTGTAGTACCGTGTCTCCACAATGAACCAGAGGTGGGAACAATTCTAATCACATCACAGAAAACATCCAGTGTCACCATCTTGCTGTAAAAGACTGATTTTTGAAAGGCTGTTTCTAACAAACAGAGATAGTTGACCAGACAGGCCAACAGGGAAAAAGATTATGTAGATTATGATTAAATACTGCATTACATTAAGGATCACATTAAAAGCGAAGCTGGAAACATCCCCCAAAGTAGTGGTAACTTCTGTTTTGGATAGCAGCAGCTCAATCCACTCTGCAAAAAATAGACATGCTTGCCCAATTTACTGGTGGGGGAGGAAGGACCTCATCACTTTTGGGGAAAGAATGAATAAGAAACGGCAGTGATGCAAGAACCTGGAGAGGACAGGAATAATGAGCTTTGGCTTCCCCTCCCAAAGCCAGTGAGATGTGGTCTCTGGCATGAAACCCACTGCTGACCCAGGCAAGCCCAACTCTGTCTGGGAGCCAAGATGTTGGAGCACAGCACAGCTCTCTGGCTGAACTGATGCCTCCCTCACTCAGGGTAACCCAGGATGATATCCTGCATGGTTTATAGGTGGGGAACTAATTGGCTGGTCTGTGTTATACAAAGAAATATATGGCAGAAGATAGACCAGATTTGGGGGCTCCCGTGGCCCCACGTGACAATGTAAAACCCAGCTCACTCCTTCTGCCTCTTAGACTCCCCTATGTGGTACTGCTAAAATTATTCTAAATAGATGTTTGATTTGCTTTATACTGCCACATTTAATCACTTGAAGTGTTTGAGCAGGGTCATTACTTACAATTCAAAAAAGGAATTATTTAGTAAAATATTCCTATCACTTATTTGGCCTGGCTTTGCCCTAGTGGGAAGAACTTAGGTTTTTATTCCAAGTTTCTACATTTCCTGAGTATGTCAGCACCAGAGAAAAAGAAGAACCAGATTGTCCAGAAGTCTCTCTACCACAGACTTTTTAACAAAAGGATTTTTAAAATGAAAGTGAATGTCAGTGTGCACACAGCATAGGCTAAGATAGCAGTTGCATTGCTTAAATGTGCCCTTTAGAGTTTTAATTCACCAGGAAAACCCTCTCAGAGAAATTAAATAGTACTCATGGGAAAGGATCCTTCTTTCAGCAAGTTTTTCCTGGGACTTTCAGGGCCATTAACAAGCCTAATACACTGCATTACCTTTCCAGTCACTTCTGTTTCCCTTTGTTGTGATACCTACTTAAAATATCAAAGCTGTGAGAAGTTCAATGAGATATTGAAAAGTGAGTAACACAGGTTTTATATGACAATCCCAAATCCCTCCCTCTGTTTTTTTTTCTTTTTTAAAAAGTTCTTTGCCAGCATCACCAGATGAAAAAGAAATAAAAAGTCTGTGGGTGGGACATGAAGGACTGACAAGGTAAAGCCAGATCAAAAAGAAGCCTCCGTTCATAAATCAAAGAGGCGAAACAAAGGGTAGAACAGCGGGAAAAAAAAAGTATTTTGAATCCTGTAACTTAGATGTAAACTGTCCTAATTCAGCATTATTTAGCAGTCACGAGATTAATTCTTAGGCATTCTAACCTGAAGAACAAGGAGAGGTGAAGCAATATTCATGTGGTATCAGGAAAAATGGCAAGGGTAGGAAACAGTGGACAAAATAAACATATTTTACCTGGAGATAAGGAAAGGGAAAAAGTGCTGGTCCTCGATATTTCTGATTAAATGTTAATATTTGGAGGTTTTTTAGGATACAAAGCTTTGGTCTAATGAAGATCAAGAAGGAAATTGGACAAAAGGAAGCGCAGATATAGCTCTGAAAGGACACCGAGACAATTTTGTAACTCTCACTGGACAGAAATAATTCTCTAAAATATGAGCTGGAGGTGAGAGGCCTATCACTTGTCCTTTGACCAGAAGTCACTTCTGCACTTTTAGAACTGTCTTTCCATCTGAACTTTTCCTTTATAGCTGTTTGGATCATCGGTGTGACTTGGTAGGAGATGCAATCAATAAAGATGCCAGAATCTCACAGGTCAGAGGCAGCTGGGAACAAGGGAGAATGTTGGGAAGAACACTTTGTAATTCTGTGATACCATCCAGCATCTATTCCATGCTATGCATTGGTTTGTGATCCAGTAAGTCCATTAGCTTGCCCAGTCCTGGTCTACAAAAGTCTTTGTCAAGGTTTACAATGTGTTCTGAATTCAGAGCAAATCCTGAGTTCCATTGGTAGATGTCATACATTGAACCAGACTGAGGTTTGCAGTATCCAGCCCAAGGCTGGAGGGTTGAGGGCTTAAAATCCAGAAATCCAACCCAAATTGCATAAAGCTCCAAGAAGTCAAAATAGATTCACATAGGCATAGACACAGAGAAATTACTTATGATGTATAAATACGAATTACTGGCTTTTTAAAAGCATATAAAATACAAAACCCCCCATATTTCCACCCCGAATACACATTTGATGGAACGGCAGAAATGTGTTTTCTTACGGTTGTATTTTTTAGAAGAAATTAGCAACTGTCCTGTTGCAATTAATACATTCTGACCAGCAAATTTTTTTAAGGAACATGTGAGACTTCTGCAATGCATTGCTGTTTGTATTCAGGAACTTAACCCTGGGAATCCTTCTCCAAACCAAGCTGAGATTCAAGCTATAAAATCCCATTGAATGAAAACACAGAAATGAAGATCTGGTAAACCAAATCCAAGCCTCCCAGGTCTAACTTTTAGAAACTAACATTAAAGTGCCTTGTTGCTGTAAACAAAGGTCTGCACCTGCTGGGTTTATTTCCAAAGATACAGTTGTAAGCCTTTGCAAATGTATTTTGCTTTATTTATACATTCTGTACTTTGACTATTATCAATTTGAAATTGAAGGCAAATTTTTCGTTTTCATCAATAATCTGTCACATCTTTTAAAATAAATATTCTTTTGAACACCTTTATCAAATCAGACACCCACTATGGTTCTTTAACAATGAAACATTTTTTTACCTGACACTTTAAGGCCGACTTGATAACCCCTAATCCTCAACTGCTCCATAATCTTTTCTTGTTTTGTAAAGAGCCTTTAAGAAAGTAACCTAGACATGCCTTTGATGTGGGTTTGTCCTTTATTTACTATGGCTTCTGAAAATCTTTGATAAATTAATCTCCCCAATAGAATAGCAATGTGTAATTCATACTTTGATGCCTGCTATTGAAGGAACTGCTATTCACCACTGCTGCTCAGTGGGTTAGAGGTTCAGGAGAAAACACACAGGAGGCATCCTCATTTACACAGTTTCATGTATCCAGGTGAGAGACACCTTGTGTGTGCTGGAGAAGCAAAGAATAGAATAATAATAATTCCCTAATAAAGAATAATTCCCTAATAAATCCCATGTACTTACACAGTGCTGTTTCCTGCACTTCTCCATCTGTGCATGTGTGATCCACGATGACTCAGCTGTCAGAAACACTGGGTTCTGGGAGATTTTCAAATCCATAAATATGCATATTACGAATCAAAATAGACATGAATAAATAAATCTGAGTGAGTGTCTGTGTCTGTGTGAATCCTCCACCAGTGTGCAGTGGGACTGCTGCCACTCTGCAGTGTTTCAAGCTGACCTGTTGTACAGCTCTGTGAACTGACACATTGCAGATCAACCCTGTATTTAGCTCTGTGAAAATGGAATCTAATTCACATGGCATATGGCACACAGGCAAATGTTAACGTGTGAAACCAGACCTGCTTGGCTGAATCAGAACTTGTCGGGTCTCTGGAACACCAGAGGCTGTAGTTGAATTCCATCAGCACTGCCATGGTAAATTGTCACTAGGAGAAGATAGTGTGTGTGTGCACACTGCCAGATCAGCTCTGCTTTTCTTAGCCCTGCATTCTAGATTAGCACTGCTCAGACGTGACTTTGGGGATTGCAGCCCAGACCTTTGCTTGTGACACACTTGAATACGAAAAGGACTAAGAATCAGGGGTTTTAGGAACACCTCAAACTAACAGTATCAGTTAAGAACACAAACTCGATGAGACACCGTCGTTGCCAGCTTACATAAAGTAATATGGACAAACACTCAACATTAGAGTTCCTTCTTAAGTTTAGTACAATGGCTTAAAATGATGATTTAGGTACATAGGGTTTTCTTTTCAGAATGAGCAACATTGCAAAAATCTCTGACACAGAAAATGGACTCAAACAACATTATCATTAGGCAAAGCCTATTTTGGGAATGTCAGGAAGAATGTCAAGAGTCTGTTGAGTTGGTGCCCAATGTCATCGTTAGGTATAATGACTCTATTTGTCCCATTTATGTCCAAGATCACACCATTTTTCTTAAAAAAAGGCAAGAGGGGCTTTCTCATTCTCTTCTCTTCTCTCTACACATCGTAATGATCTTATCTTTTAATATACACTCTATCTCTGCCTTTACTTGTGTTCTGCTCTTGTCCCTTTATTCACCCACAGAGAAAAGATGCAAATGTTTCAAAAACTTGCAAACACAAATCAGAGCATGAAAGACTAGGCCTAAAGACACTCTGAGAAAAGAAGGGAGCAGAGATGAAAAAAGAAAGAAGACAAAAGGCACTGCTTGTTGTGCTTAATTAGCAAAAATGCTGGTCATATCCAACAGTGAATTTAAGGTGAATTTTGCTTGCATCTGCATTGCAATAAAAGGCAGCTAAAGGAATTTGAAATGTTTTTCAGTCTTCTCTGTTGTGATGGATGACTTTGGAGATTGCCTTGTAGTATTCATATGCAACATCTCAGATCATCAGATCATTCATTTCAGAGTCTTATGCCTCTAGGAAGAATATTTTTTTCACCTTGAGGATGGTCAAATATTGGTCCAGGTTGTCTAGAGATATTTTGAAATGGCCTTGGACATATTCAAAACTTTACCAGCATGAGCCTGGACTTCTATCAGGGGATTGGACTGGATGACCTCTGAGGGGGCTTCCAACCCAGAGTGTTCTATGATTATCTGCTGCTGATGTATAAGATGACTAAAAGGACATAGTACTCCTCTTACTCCTCTCTCCCATGACTGTGAAACACGGGAAAATCACCATGTCCTCTTCTCTATAAATTTTTGGAAGTCACGGTAGAGATACCAGTGATCAGCACATTTTTCATGGTCAATCAAATTTTAAAATTCAGGTTGCAGATTTCTCAGTTTGGTTTGTGGATGTATGGATACTTCCTCTCAGCTCAGATTTTAGATGATGCCTCCAAATGCTGCTTCTTCCCCTTTACCTTATCCCCTCTCTGCATTTTTACTAATTAGTTGTTAAAGGTCAACAATTCTCTTTTTTTTAATATTAATTTATTTGCATAGAGAGTTGAATAGTTGAGTCACTGGTATGCATATTTAAAAAAAAAATTCCACATAAAATCAGGAAACAATAAAAGGAGAACACCTTATGAACAGGTTCAGCTGAAAAGCAAATGTGTCAGAAAACTCCCCGCCACGGTGACATTTCTATGTCTGCTAATTAACATGCCAAATCCAAAAGTCCAAAAAGACAATAATAACTGCAGATATATTGATTACTATATAGATATACTACCAAGGGATATTCCAGTACGATCACATATTGAGAAGACTGCTAAATGCTAGCTAACTTACCAGCTAAAGGTGGTATCAGCAGGAAAAAAAAATGCCCCAGACAAGAATATTTGGAAGTATATTTTATTTATGTATTTATTTATTTATTTGCTTTTTCCATATAGGAAAAAAAAAAAAAAGGAGATCAAGGGCTAATTTCTGTCATAATTTATGATGATGCAAACCCAAAGTTGATTCATCCAGTTCTGACTTTAGCTGTAGTTTGTATGCCTGATAAATTCAGGACCAAGTGCTGTATCTAATGCACTCTGGTGCCATATGTGGACCCTTGCCTTTCAACTTTACATGCTGCAGCAAAGGCTCGTACTTCAGAATTATCATCTTTGTTCTCCTTAGAGGTGTTGGAGAGAAATAAGCAGAGTTGGTGATCAAATATAAGTCTGAAGCCAGCGATTGAAGCTGTAAGTGTTGACACAAAAGTGCTTGCTTTCCTGAAATCCTTCTAAAACATGGATTCACATGTAGGAGTGTGTGCTGTAGGCATGTGAAGCAAGGTGAATTGAACACACCTTCTATGAATCAATACCTTTCCCCAGAGCAGTTCTGGAGATAGAGGAAGGTTGCAGCTCCAGTCTAGGGAGGACATGCCAGAAGCTGTAAAAACAGTCCTCTGGGCACCAGAATCTCCATGTGAGTGACTGTTTCTTCAAGCTCCTCAAAGGCCAGATAAACCCACTAAGTTCAGATGATCCTTTCTGTTGTATCAGCACAATCTGTCCTGACACAGAAGTTGCACTAAAGGGGAGTTTGGCCGTGGACTGTTCCACTCCAGGGTGTCAGAGGGATTTCTATCTGAAGTGTGAATTTTCTCAACTGTAGACATGGCCAAATGAGATGGGACAACGTTCTCTGAGCAAGGAGCCCTTCGTAGAAAGGAATCGGAGGAGGGGAAAGTCTGATCACATTAACAAGATAAATCATTTATGAGCCCTGAATCGAATTTGCTGCATGATTTAAGGGCGTCATCACTACATGCAGTGTTGTCATTCCTTGTTAGTCGTTATTTCCTTGTTATTAATTCTAATTCTTATTGCCTCTCAACTGTCCATGCTCAGAAAGAGAAGTGCCTGGGTTTTCTGTGTTCTGTTGCTATGTAATGTGATACGAAACAAGTTTGGAGTGTCTCCCTGAAGGCAGGCAACCAAAACTAGGCCAGAAATCCCTTCCCCCGCAGCTGCTAATCATTAAATCATGGACCTGTTCAAGAAGCTCTATATCCTTATGTCTTAACTGCATGAGAACATATAGGAAGATATTCACATGACAGCTAAGAAATCCCCTGGAATATGGTATATGTATACATCCTCTTCATACTTTTGGATACAGGAGTCTTTTGGTTTCAATAGAATCACTACAAAATTATGAAGAGGATTTGCATGCATGTGTATTTGAATGTACACGGAGAGAGAAAGAGGGAGAAAGCTGCTATTATTCCAGTAGAGCTGATCAGAAAAATGCAGTGGAAATGAGAATTCTAAAAAAAATGAGGGGAGGAAAAAAATTAAAATTTCCCCAATTTTTCGTTGTTTTACAACTAAGGTTTCTGCAGATGGAACAGGTTGTTTTACTCGAAAATTGATTTTTCTGGTGTATTTAAGAACAAATGGGGAAAAGATAATTGTGGATATCATTGCCTTCAATTTCAGACAGTGTAATTTTAGGCATACTACTTTTATGGTTGTAGTTTTCACTTTAGTCAGCATGTTTTCCTGAGATATTAAAAACCTTTTGAGTGAAAAGAAAAAAAAAAAAAGAAGGCAAATCTACAGTGAGATCAGTGTCTGTGTCAACAACCTTTTGAAAGATTCAAAAATATTTGCTACGATTCAAAGATCTTTTTCCCAGGCCTCATTTCCTGAGTACTGAACTCCAATTTTCAAGGTTTGAGTGCTTATTCCAGCAGGTTTCACTTTTAGTGATTTTGAAATTGAGAATGGTTTATGGTTTTCCTTAAAACAGAAAAATTGTAATATTCAGTGTCTTCTTGAATCCCAGAATCCCAGAATGGTTTGGGCTGGAAGGGACCTTAAGGATGGCTGCTGTGCAGAAAGGAGGGCACCTGCAAAGAGCAGGTTTGATGCCTCTCCAGAGCTCTCTGTTCTCATGAGGACTCTCATTTTGTTTTCCAGCTTAGCAGAGCCATTGTTTTTGGCAGGTCTATACTGCTAATATTAGTCTACCTCATGTTTGCTAGACTCAGTTAATTAATTTGGAGAGAATTAGAGAGTGCTCTATAATTGAATTATAATCTCTGCCGTCATCTATAGGAGTTTTCCCAATAGCTTCAACAGGGAGAGTATTTTTTTGTACAATAAAAACCAAAGAACATTTTTATAGTATAGTAAAAAAATAAGACAACTCTGAGCTCTTTCTAAGACAATATCGATCTGCCATCACTGACCTCCTACTACTGCAAGCAGAATGACAAAGCAAAGGCTGTTTATTTTCCTGTAGATCAAAGAGAGGCAACAAAAGAGATCTCCCCAAAAGGTGGCTCGCTGTGGAAGTCAGTGCTCTTGTTTCCCTATCTGATCAGCAGATTCCTTCAGCTGCTGCTCAGTCAGCCCCAGCCCTGTCATCAGTCTTGTCCGACAAGATGCCTGGCTCTTCCCAGGCTGCATGGGAGAATAACAGTGTCGCTCTGGCAGGGCTAAAATACAATAGATGGGAGCTGGAATATAAAGTGGGGAATTCCTCACATACCTTCCCATTTTCATGGACTATTGGCAGCGAAGAAGGAAAAAAAAAAAAAAGAAAGAGAAGAAGGAAAAAAAAAGAAAAAGAAAAAGGCGCGCTTTGGCATTCAGCCAGATATTCCACTCGTTTTCCTTTTAATTGCCTCAAGTCATTCCACGATGTGCTCCCCGACCTCTCTTTTCTCCTGCATCCTTTCCCTCCCTCCCCCTCGCAGCCACCCTCGCTCAGCCCCAGTGGCACTGCAGAACTGGGTCCAGTCCCCAAGGACAGAAGCACCTGGGCACCCACACTGCTGGGATGCTGCTCTCTGGTCCACTGCAAACCCGGCAAAAATCCCCTTATGGAGCAGCAATTGCTCCCCTTCCCCACACTGTCAGCCTTGGAGTGTGCCATGGGACCGTGTGGGCAAACTGTTGTGGTTTGGTGGGAATCACTGAAACCTGCAACAACCTGCTTCAGCTGAGGGTCTTTCTCTTGGTCTTACTATATCCATTATCCAAGGTGTCTTCCTTCAGGCTTTAGCTGAATTCCATATCCCCACTGCAGCCTGCTTGCTAAAATTCCCAGGACTATGTCAGTTCCCTAAACTAGTCCCCTCTCCCTGTGTTCCCTGTGCTGTGCAGGGCTATTGGGATGTGTTATGGAGCTGTTTGATTCAACTTAGGAGCAGTTTATGTTTTAGAAAATAGAGTAATGTCTGTGTCCCCAGTGAATCTTAGTTAATATTTGAGAAACACAGAGGCAGAAGGTGTGAAAAGTAGCACTTTTTTCTGTAGTCGAAGAACGCTAACCAGCAAATTTTTAAATTTTTTAAATTATTTTTAAGATTATGCTGAGGACCAAAACTCTCAAAGACTTCAGCTAGTACATTTTAAAAGACTGCTTTTCAATAATAATTTAATGAAAACACGTTTAAAGAGCCTTAAGGCAACTTTTGCTTGAAAATCTTTATATTAACAGTTGGATATATTTGCATAACAGTCATTTCAGAACATCATCCACAGATCCATAGGAACGAGGTCCTTGAATACCTTACAAATTGAAATCCTTTTCCCAAACAATAGCCAACAAAAATAAGTATACAACTCCAATAGGCTAAAGCCTATTTGCTGAAAAATAGGCTGAAAGGCTAAAGGCTGAATGCAGACATGGTTTTATTTTAGTTATATAACAATTTCAGTTTTCTAGGGTTATTCTGTAGAATTTATGAAGACATTATGTAAGATTCGGCATGTTAAGGTGATATTCTGTGTTGTAGGAGTTACTGTGGTTTCAAGTTTAACATCTGCACTCGATCTTTATTATCCTGTCAGTTGCCAATTTTATGTCAGTGAATGATATGATGCTATTCTCTGTTGGAAAAGTTGTAGGAGAATGAAAAAAGAGAAAAGAAGGAGAACCTGCCAGTGGACAGAGAGAAGAGTGAGAGTCTTGTCTTGTCAGGAAGTAAAAATATGGAAAACAAAAAAAAGTATTGTATTGCTAATGGAGTTTATACTCTACAAAACTTCAAGAAAATTGCTTGCAAGTCTAGGTTGGCCAAAATATTTTGGCTTTTAGTTTATTACTCAGGTTCTTGCTGTATCTAAAGTCTCAGTCCAGTCCCAAAGGAGGCTGAGGAGCTCACATGGACACCAGCAGAGAGCACCCTGGATTCCACACAGGGTTCAACCATCTGCCCCACCTGCACTACCTGGCAGCACCTGGGTGAGGAGCAAAGCACAGCCCAGGCCCTATCCCAGACTTTTCCTGGACACCAGCAAAAAGGGGAGACAGGGAAGGGTCCTTCAGGTGCCCCCAAATCACAGACTGCCACCCTGCAGGGCAGTAACCTGTGCCCAGCCACGCTGCCAGTCGTGGCAGCTGGAGAGACACAGCAAGCGAGGATTTTATCCTGTGGTGTTTTCACAAGGCTGATGAGAGAAAACCTTGCTTGGCTTCCCCATCACAGTGCAGGCTCATCTCCCTATAACAGGACAAAGTGGGGCTAAGCATGAGAAGGATCAATGGAAAAGCAAAAGTGTGGATGTTCAGCTGTCACACACAGAAGAACTGTGAAAGTGAGACAGAAAGAGGATAGAAGTGCAACAAGTAGCTAGAGAGGGAGAAATTATGCATAGAGGGGGAGAACTTATCCCAACTTCCAAAAGCACTGCAGTGATGTGGTGCTTAGTGGGCTCTCAGTAAGGGTTAGTACTTGTGCACTGGTTGTCTCTCTGATTTACAAAGCACTTTTCATTCAGAGATCTACAAGTGTCTCACACACACTGGTGCCAAAGTCACCACATCTGCCGACAGATTTGAGTCAGCTCTGGAATGCAAGAAAAAAGACAAGCAAATGCTGTCTAATGTTCTACTTTTTAAACACAAATATCAAAGAGAGGGGAAAAAAGAGAGAGTTGGAGGGAGGGAAGAGTCAATTGCTTTTGCAGAAACTGCAGTTTCTTTCAAAAAACCTGTCATTGACATCTTTCCCCAGAAAACATTTTGTCATGCACATCAGCGTATGTCCTTAAGGACATCAATCTAGAGAAGGAGTCAAACCCACAATCACCATGTGACAGATTTTCAGATGGTGTTCTCATCCATCACACTGATAATGAGGTGGCAAATTGCTGTCTTACAGCAAAACTAAAAAGACAACTACCCCAGTAGGTGTCAATGAATATGTCAAAGGATTGTCCCTAGGGGAGTCGGAGAAGCTTCTCAGAAACCTTTTTGTGAAGCCTGAATGCAGAATACTTTATTGATCACTAAAGAACTTGCACTGACATGCTATTTCCCCATGACATTTGAACCACCAATTTCCTAACTCATGGTGAGTACCTGCTTGGCAAACACTTTGGGAGTTTTCTTTCACCTTTAGATATACTACAAAAAAAAATCTTGGTTTAACATTAGATTAGTCTTTCATCTCTTAAAGAACAGCAAAAGCACAATTTTACAAATTATAAGCAAGCTAAATGTTTGAAAATATTTAATGACCAGTAATCATTATGACTCAGTTATAATAATTCAGAATTAACTTGTTGAGATTATATTCTTGTCTTTTTATTAGTTTGATTGGTATATTGTATTCTGTTTTAGTGGAGCAAGTGGTCTCTTCATGGAGTAACCTGCAGAGCAGAGTTATCAGAACAGTGACATTTGATGATAAAATGGTCCTTTTGTTCTTTATTTCCTAAGTCTCTTAGCATCTGAATTAGAGCCCAGAATGCTCCTACAGCTCAAGATCATGTAGTGGTGCATTGCCATCACTCCAGGTTGTGTTCCAGAGAGTTTTGGTGGCAGACAAACTGCCGTTTATAAGGCCTGAAATTCATCATGCCTTGTCTGTCCAATTTCCAAGCAATCATGAAAGTGCTTATTTTTTACCGTTTTTGTCAGAGTGCGAAAGTATCCTTTTCATTTCTGAGGCAAATAATGCAAAAAAGTGTTATAGTGAAAATTTTACCCATTGCTTTGATTGGTCTTGACTTAATGGAGGAAAATTTCATAAGAGTTCTCTGTAAATTTCTATGAAAAAATGTGTCCAAAATCCTTCTGAGATAATTTGAAGAGACTTCAAGTTTTACACTCTCAGTTTTGCTAAGAAATGGTAATGTGAGCAGACAAAATTTAAAAAAAAAAATCATTGAAAAAGACGCTGATAAAAATCTTCATTTAAAAATAAAAATATTAATCCAATTAATATTACACAAAAAGAGTTTATGCTGAGAAAAGGCCATGTTTCAATAATAAATATTATTAATGCAAGCACTTCAATTAGATTTAGGGTTTATATAGTGCCAGGTACATTTCTTTTTAGTTTTGGGATTAGTAATGCAGAATCATATCTGGAGTAAGATTTCTAATATCCATTTGGACTTATAATATTAGGGACACAGGCTCACCTCTGCTGTCTTATGGTTGATAACTCAGAGTGCACATGGTAATTAAATGTCATTATCTACTAGACCTTTACATTGCAACTATTTGCAAACCCATGGTGTAAAATCTCACAGATTTTACACGTGCAGCTGCCTGGGGGTTTCCCACCTTTGAGGATATTTAGGCTTTCCAAACTACTGAAACAGATTTGGTTTTACATTCAGTTTTTGTTCTATCCAATTAAACATGTGCAAAGCATGTGTGATAATTAGAAATGTATTTGCCAGCAATAACAGTGCAAAGGCAAAGAAGACCCAAGTCTGACATATTCTCTGTGTATCACTTGTTGTTCCTAAAATAGAATGAGGCATCAGTCTGATCGGTCTGATCCCTCAGAAGATGGTTGTGAAAGTCCAGGAAAACCTGTCCAAAAGATTGTTTTGCAGAATGTCAAAAGTTAGAAACTGGAACAATGTCTGGGATTGTTCCTGCTTCCGACCTCTGACATTCCAAGAAACAATATACTGAAGCACAGCCCTACTTCAACATTATGAGTAATGTATTTCAAAGGGCCTATGAGCCTTATCTAATTCCAGTTAAACTTAATGGAAAAATTCCCACTGAACAATAGTAAGTGTAGCCTTGTTGGATTGCCAAGCTGTGAAAGGACCACTATTGTATTAGATGCTCAGTGGAGCAGGAGCAAGCTCAAGTCCCAAGGAATTTATGATCTAAACAGACAAGACAACCCCATGGGGAGGGAACAAAATAGCCCAGGAACTGAATGGTATCCTATTAGACCGTGTGTAATTGAGTCATATCAGTATTTAGTATCTTGGATCCTAATCTCCCAATTAATACAATTGGCATTAGAGACTTGAACTAGAGCAATCCCAATTGCACCTTAATTGGAATTTTTTTGGTTGTTGTTTCAATTTCCATGGTATCTGAGGCTCTGTTCACACTCCTTTAGATTCTTACCTAGACATTTAAGACATGAACAGTGAGGCATCCCAGGTGTATTTTTTGAGGGCAAGGGACCATCAGAGCCTGAGAAAGCATTAAAAGGATATCGGTGGCATGTACCTTGGGATATAGAGTAGTTGTCTGTATATGTACTAAAACTTGAAGAAATCTGCTGTGCTAAATGCTGCTGAGACAGGCCTGCCATGGGACTTAGGATTTTCCTCTTTTTACACATGCCCAAGCAAAGCAAGACACAGTGTCACCGAATCAGTGACACTGCTGCCATCCCTTGCTGAGTTCCCTGTCCTCCTCTTGTGCTCCTGTGTGTGTCCAGCCTGGATGGTGATGAGTCTTAACCAGATGACACTGTGGGCCGTTTGGATTAAGGAGGGCTGACTGTTCCTCTCCTTTTCCCAAATTTCATAGGTATTTTCAGTATTTCCTTGGCTAAATGTGTGTAACACATGTGCTGTGCCTTCTGTACTGATCGATGTCATCGCCCTGGTTCCTCAGCAATAAAATCTAGAGCCTTTTGGTTTGAGCAGTGAGAGAGAGATTATCAAGTATCCTTTGAAAGATGTGCTGCAAGTATGGTCAAAGGAGAAAACCTGGTTTCATCATTGTAAAAATTGTGAGGTACAGGGAAATGAGGTGAAGCATGAGGCTTCCTTAATCACTCCTTTCCTTAAAGGCACGGGATGGGAAGGAGGAGGGCAAGGAGGCATTCAGGAGGCATGTCCTTCAAATTCTCAGTCATGTTGTCCCATTCTGAAAATTTATAAGGACTTTGATACACTATAAGCAGTGAAAACCCACAGCTGCTGTTCACATCCTGAAATTAGTCTCTGCCCAGAAGACTGTCTTGGAGGATTACGTGATCCTTTCTTGCCACCCACTCACTCTGTCATTTCCTAAACTCTGATGTTTTTTACATCATCTCTGGCAGTTAAAAGAACACATGTACATGTATATCCCCGGAGCAGACTGCAAACATGTTTTTGGAAACACACAAGAATACATCTATTTCATAGGTCAACCAAAAGTAACTGAGTTTTATTGTTAAGAGTCTCAAGGGAGCACAATGTTCTGCTGTCAGCCTCTCTTCACACCCACTATGAGATGACTACACAATCAATTTAATCAAGAATGGATACTGCATAATTCAGGCAACAAGGTCAAAAGTCTTGTGTCTACAGGAAAAGTGCACTGGTTTCACTTCAGTCAGTTTTTAAATCGACATCATTAAAGCTTGGTTAAATAATTAGGTAAGTAGATTAATACCACTTCTAATTTAATTTAAAGCTAAGCTAATTTAAGACAAACTAATCACTGTTCTTTTACGCTAAAATGAATATATTCCCACAAGAGTTTGCAGTGATTTGCCTAAATCAATTAAATTAATATGCTGGGTCAAACCAGTGCAACTGTCCCATGTAACTAAGCCTTAAAAGAAGTTTTTAAAGATAAATATCTCAGTTAAACACTTAGGCTGTAGTCTGCATCTACCAAAGTTGATGGGACAGGAGAGCATGCTGCCAGCAAGGCACACACTGAAGTGTGTTTCTGAATGAGTGGCTTCCTTCTGCTCTCAGGAACAAACCTCCTCTTCAGTGGAAGGCAACTTAAAACGATGGCAAGTTAATATTTTTACTTTTTCCATATTGTCAGATGGGACTAATCACAGTTACTTTCACATTAGCTGGTCTTTTATGTTTTTTTTCCTCCTTAAACTCAGGAGAAGCACATACCATTTCATAGCTCAGCTTCTTTCCTGTGGTCCTTGCTCTGTGTGACTCTGAAGCTCATCTGGGTAATAGCTGTTCTTTTTAAGTCCTATGCCTACACTGTGCCCTTATCTTTCCACACATTCATATGAATTGTATTTAAAACAAGTGCAGCACCACTGCTGCTTCCAGCAATCCCATTTGGGATTTGCACCTCTTCCCTGTGACAGCAGGTCAGCCATTGCTAGGAGTTTGGGAATTCTTGTGCCAAAAGAGAGGGGCCCAGCTCTCCACAAAGCACTGACAAAGTGTTTTCATCTACTGCAGGCCTCTTCCTCAGACCTTTGGTACTCAAAGGAGCAGGACATGATGGGTGTTTGGAATTTGGTGCATCTTTCATACCAACCCCAAAGCTCATGTGTTGTAATTAGACCTTTGCAGTACAGAGGTGAAAAAAGCTCTGATGATCAGAGTAACATTTTTTTTCCTACTTCTTTTAGGGAATGGCACTCCAAAGAGCATCAGGGACTGTCAAAATGCAGATGAGTTTGTAGTGCCCTCACACCTCATGCTCTTCACACTGCCTTGTGGAGTGAGGCCACTGCAGGAAGAGGAGAAACAGGTTCCTTCACTAATTGGATGCTCATCCCTCTGATATGGAGTTTTCCTGACAGATTGCCCTGCCTGGCTCCCAAGTGGGTGTGTTGTGTCTGTGTGCATGGAAAGGCCTAACAGGAGGGTGCTGCTAAAACATTTTTAATTAGCTCTTAGTTTGTGCAAGCTCTTAGGGTGGGAGATTTACTGGTGAGGGAGAGCCTGCAAAGATTTAACCTGGCTGTCCTTCACCCTCTTGTCCACTTTTGCACAGCCCACTATTTTTGTCTTGCTGTACTTCAGTCTCTTCTCTCTCTTTCTTTTTTATCTGGACAAAAGCACTTGAAGCTCTTCACTGTTTCCCCAGGTTAACACTTGAGGGTTAGTGCACATCTCCCAATGTCTGTCAGCCAGGTAAGAAAAAACAAGTTATTCCAACATGTTTGGTCACTCTTTTGTCTTCTTATGTCTTGCTGGGTCTGTTGCTGCTTGCCTGAACTCAGGTGTATGTCAGCTGGATCACTCTTTACTGCACAAAACCCGAGCACATCACACAGCACATTTCCATAAATATTTATTGGAATGTTGATGGAAATCTAACTCAGCTGTGCCTCAGTTCCTATGGATCACCCTGAGTGTTCCTTGGCAGAAATAGATATGAATTTTAAGTAAATGTTAAAAACAGGTCGGGGGTGGTTTCTCAATTGCTAAATGTGAGTTCTTGCACCAAAAAGGTGCTTCTAAGCTTTGTAACCATCTCACTGAGCTGCAGAAAGGTTCTAGAAACTTCAACTTAAGTGATGGATCTCAACTATTAGCAAGGTATAGCTTCTAAACAATTTACTTATTTCCCATCAAATAATACAGGCAACAAAATCAATACACGAAAACAAGACACAACTTGGTGAAAAAGATAATGATGTGCAAATTATTCATCCAGCTCCAGATAACACAAACAATCCAACACCTTTCTTTGAGTTGGGTATATTTTATACTCATGTAAAACACTCATAGAAAACCCCATAATTAATGAAATAAAACATTGTATGATTCAGTCAAAGGAATGGAGATATAAAAGACACTTACGTTTAGGTAACTCCTTGGGAGTGCACAAATAAATTATTTTTTTACAATGAAAATGCCACTGGAAGAGCAGCTGCCAATGAAATTGGTGAGTTTATTCAATCTGTCTTTTGGGGGAAAAAAGCATATTGAATTTTGTCTCCATTGTACTTAGTTTACACAAGTAGGAACATAATTAGTCCCACACGTTCTGCCTTTAAAAATTTATTTATTTCATTATTTCTTTCATCAGGACTAAATGCTGATAAGTGAGTTAAGGATTTTTACAGTATGGATGAAAAGTTAAAAATGTGTAGTGAGCATATGTGTCCAGAAGGAAGTAGAATACCTCTAATTCTATCCCAGGCAAGTCACTTTGATCTTCTGAAAAAGAAACTGCATTGCCAGTGAAGGAATCTCCAGTTTCATGGTAGATCCCTCAATAATCTAAATAATAAAATAAGGTGTTACTTGTTTAAAATCTAAAACCAGACTTAAATATCTGTTTGTTTGGGGTTTTTTGTCAGACATCTTTGCTTGTATCTACTACTCTTTAAGTTTTTGCCCATCTATAAAGAATGATGAACGATTTTGTAAAGAAAGGCAGGATATGAAGAAGAATCCTCTAACAGTGTTAATCTGGGTCTGATGGGTCTCACCTAAAGTATCAAAAAAGTGCTGTAGATTAGGGACTGACAGGTCATGATACCAATTTACACTTTAATTTTTAGAGAGCTCTTCCATGCTCACATGTTTGACTGCAAACTGCCTCCTTGTAACTGAGGGAAGTTCCAGGACACTTTACTGATAATAAAATAGGACTGAACTCGCACTGGAAATTAAATGGCTGTTTTACCCTTTCTTCATGGTATTTTGGACATACTGTGTGCTGTTGCTGCCACTTAATGTGATAAATACATTTACTTTGGAGGAATCAAGACAAATCAGATCTCCCACCAGTATGAACTAAGCCAGTTACTGTACTCCACCTGTAGCTTTTCCAGCACACAGTATACTGATTATGGAGGAATCAAACTATTCCTTCTTAGAGGTATCTTGCATAAAATTATTGGTGGAGAAGAAGTGAGTTTTTCAGCATGCTAAGGAAGTATGGTACTTTATTTTCAGTGGCAAAAAAAAAAAAAAA
>WEIV01004886.1:66394-116671 GCA_013390005.1 Calyptomena viridis
AAAAAAAGAAGGGTCTTTCAAGTGGTGTTGATAGTTTTCCCCTTCTGGGATTTCCTACAGAGCTTTAAAAGAAAATAAGAATTGAAAAATTCTGTAGGATTTCTGGGTTAGGAAGCTGGATAAAAATGTGGGAAGACTAGAGGGGGAAATTTTGTCTTAAAATTTCAAGTGTTTTTTTCTCATGGGAAAATAACACTTTGCTTTAATAAAATAAAAGGAATAAATAGTTACAAGCAAAACCCCTTGCTGTTTGATGTAACAACGTTATCTGTTCTCTGGGCTTTTTTTGTTTCTGTTCAAGGCATAAAATAATTATTGAGGAGGGCTGTTTCATCTGGATAGAGTACAAAAGTCCTGTTGCTAATTGCCACATCAAATGACTAGAGGAGCCCAATGGAAACCTTCAAATGACTGTGAAGAAATTCAGGCCATCACTAAACACTGGGCACTTTTTTTTTGGTGTGTGTGATTTCCCATTGCAGATTAGGTTACTTGGGTGTGGGCTTATCACACAGGAAAGGCCCAGCCACAGATTAGTTCTGCACCATTGCAGGTCTGTTATGCTTCATCCTTGACCAAACCAATGGCCAGCACCTTTATTGTATCGTGTGATACCAAAGAACACTGGACTGTCCAGGCAACAAAAGAAGCAGCAGAAGGTCCACTGTGTTTCTAAAGTGTTACTTCTCTACTTTTTGTCATGCACCAGTGACATGAGTGCTGGGTCCCAGACTTTAACCTCACACAGAGTCAGAAAAAAGCTGTCAGTCTCGGCTTGTTCAAAGACAAACCCTTTGTGAAGATCAGACTGAAGTGGCATGGTCCATATACTCACTAAAGCATGCCAAGGAGTCAGAAAGTCATAATCCAGCTTTGTACTTATGGCCAGTCCCATTTCCCTCCATGGCTGGTGCCCAATTACCAGTGCTGTAATTTTTTTCCTATTGTTAGGAAGCCATGAGGGTTTAGCTACCACTTATCCAATCGGGGTCGTGACCTGATGTATTTAGGCTTTGCAAATATAAGTAACAGTTCCCTTATCAGTGTCACCAGGACTCTTTAACACTTAGCAGGCAGAAAGATAAATATACTTGGCAGATACAATTTGATCCATTGCTAAGCCTTCCATTTTACCAATGACCCATGGCACTCTTCTATTCAAGACTATGTTAACTATTATAACCTTACACCCTTCAGCCTGGCTCACAAACTGACCAATTTAAGCTTACAGGAAAGACTTACATATGACAGCCTGTCAGTCTGATCTATAGCACAGGGGTCACACTGGGAAACTGGTGATGTGTCTGACTTAGCTTCCACTAGTTCTGCTTTGGTCTGGTTTGGGCAGAATTCCTCCTGATTTAAACCAGGACAAGAACTGGACTCTGTCTCAGGTCAATTTTCTTCCAGCAAAAAGCCAAAGCCATCTGATTTGGATGTTGATATTATTTGAAGCATTGCTTTTTACTTCTTGACTTTCTTTGGTTAACTGGCTAACTTAAATATTGCTTTATGATCTTTAACAACTCAGATTTATCCTGAAAAGTTCTGATTACTTTCCTCTTCTAGACCCTTTCTAAGACCTCTGGCAGCCACGAGGGCTACAAGTGACAGGACAAAAGCTAAAGATGCAGCATCAGATCTAGAGAAGCATCTCTTTTAAGGAGAACAGGGCAAGAATTCAAGTGTGAACCACTAGTGTGAAGACCTTATAATAAACAGGCTGGAGCTTTCTGCTATCTTGAAAATGCATCTTGGTTGACTGGAGGTCTAAAAGTTAGAGGCATTCGATTATTGCCTCTTTAGCAGTAACCTGAGAAATCTATCCCTCATTTTTCTGAAAACAAGTAGGTGTTGACCAGCCAGAGCATTAGGTTGCTCTGCAAATTTGTATCCAAGTCTTCCTCATTCTCACTGTAAAATTTCTTTGGTAGATTTCTTGATTGAATAAAATAAACCTTGAGAATTTCTTGATTCAATAAAGTTTGATTTTCACCTACATTTGATCAGACATAAAGCAACACTGGCAAATACCAGAGCCAGTCCTTGCACTAACCATGGAGCTATTACACCTTAAGATGCCCTTTTTAAAATTACAAAGACTTCACAAGCTGTTTTTATTTATTTCTATTGTGTGAGCAATTTTTATGACCACTACAAATATCTTCCATCAGAGTATCCTCCTTCATTAGGGTCTGACCTGCTTTAATTTTCTGAAGTGCTTAAATGCTAGTTAGCTGATAGAAGATAGAAGATAACTTCTTTTAGAACAACCTAGTGCTTACAGTGGAATCTTAACCAATCTAAAAGGGCTCCTTATTAAAATGGTTTAGCCAGATTTAATGGCTGAGTAGCAGCACCAGGTCATTCAATCATAGGATCACAGAATGGTTTGGGTTGGAAGGGGCCTTAAATATCCTTTATTTCCAATGCCATGTGGAGAGGCACCTTCCACTAGATCATGTTGCTCATGTATGTAATTGGGTCATGATTGAGTCATCATTTCAGACATGATTAAATCACAGAGTCTGACATCCCACTTAAATACATATCTGTGCACATAAAGGGTGGTTTGGCCTTCAGGCCCATGACTGGAATGAAGAGGGAAACTCACACTTCCTAACTACTCTCTTTACCTGAGTAAATACTGCCAGGTCATTTTTAGCCTTTGAATAACAAGGAAATAACAAGGAAAAGTTGTGCTACCATTAGTGCTTCCAGGATTATGGGTCTAACAGTTTGCCAGCAGTAATGCAGCATCAGCACTATCAATTCCAAGGCAGAGGCCATGGGATGGTTTATGTCTTTTTGGGGTATTGAGAATTTCCTGGACAAAAGGAAGGCAGAGTTAAAAAAAATTATTTTGTGTTTGCACAGTATCAGTTCAAGCCAAGGATACTTTTGTCATCATTAAGTACTGTTTTATCTCCCTGGATTTGCAGGGACTTGCTAAGCATCCTGCATATTCTTGGACAAAGTCACTCAGAACAAGGTCCTTTTCCTCCCTGGAAAAACTGTCCAGGTAGAGCCATAGATGTAGTGCTGGACACTTGCAGGAGTTTTGAAGGGGGAGCAGAATCCAGTCCTCAACCAAGGGATACCAAAATCCATGATTTGGTAATCCAGGCACATCCTTACTGCTGGCCAGCTGAACTTCTAGATTCAGTCTGTTAGTCCTGACCAAATGACCTTATTTATGATACATATCATCATCATCATTATTGTTGTTGTTGCATTATTTACTACTAATAATTACAACTTTAACAAACCCTGAATATCTTGTTTCATTTCCTTAGAGTTCCTATCTTTTGGAAGTTCTTTATGAAAGCTTTCTTTTTAAGTGGCAGCTATATGGGACTTTAAACAGATGATATATTTCAGGCTATGAGTCTTATCTGGAGCTGAAATGCCCAGGAGAACAGGGAATTCTTTTTTGTTGGTTTTTAATGATGTGTTAGGGCATGGAGTTTCCTGAACATTTAGCAAAGGGATGTCAGGGTGAAACAGCTGCACATATTAAACCAGCAGTGAAATCCAACTCCTTTTCATCTTCTCACTTATACAGCTCTTTGTGAAATTATTCCACAGGGCAATGTGTGAATAACTGCTCACTAAGGTATGATCCATCCCATTTTAAGGTGGTACAAATGGGACAGGCTGCATAGTGCTGACATAGGTGCTGGAGCCAGAAGAGAAAGCACAGTGTCATAAATTGATCCAGGTTAAATGGCCTGATTCTTAGCTAATTATTTTATAGTTCATTGACATTCAGCAAATGTGAGAACTGCAAACCTTGTAGCCACAAGGTGCCATGAGATAGTTGTAAACAGAAGGTCTTTGATGCAACAAATGGTATGTAAGGGCAGTTCCATACACAAAGGCTCACTTATAGGGCTACTGCCAAAATAAAAACCAAATCAAGCCACAGCAGCTGGAAGACTCACATGAAAGACACTGATGCACTGACCTTACCTTTCCCTCATCAGTTCCTTGTCTCTGGTTGTAGTTTAGAAGATGTTTGCAGAAAGTGTAAAGAGAAATCAAGCCATGATTTCTATCAGTATAAAAGTGAATCACTTCTGGAAGCAGACATTGGCATCAAACATCGCTTTGTATTTTAAAAGAAATACTAGAAATCTTCAAATGTCTTGCAGAAACAAAAATACAGCTACTTTACAAACTCCATTCTCCCTTAGAAGCAGGCAGGGTGTCCTAATTGGTAGCAGCATCAAACAAGTTGGAGAGATGGACTAATAAAAACAGTTGATTTAAATCAGGTTTTAAATCAATCAGCAAGATGTGTCGATTTACATGACTAGCTCTGATCTTTTTTGGTGCTTGTTCTTAATTATTGCCTCATTAAAAAAGCCTGTTTTTCAATAGATGATAAAGCCTCTTTTTCCTTTTTGTTTACCAGAAATTTCCCTGTGTCTCATCCCATTTATTTCAGAGTTTGCATTGCCTAGAGTGTGTTACTCATGCATTACTCAGACCAAACTACATTTAGATGAGAATTTGAAACTAAATAAAACACACAAAACAGTATTTTACCAAAATAAGCCTACCATAAATACACACAAGGACAAGATACCAAGACAGAGTTGACAGACTTCTTAGATAAAGAAATATATTATCTCTGTCTATTAAACTTAATTGATTGTTTTTTCATCACTACAGATCAGAATTTGAGATTTTGAGAATTTTGAGATTTGAGAATTTGAGTCCAGGACAAGCCCAAGAATTCTCTATCCTTTCCTTTCCTTCTCACTGCCAAGCTGAAACAGTTCAAGATTATTTTGTGATGTGGTTTAGGACTTCCCCGGGATCAAGGTATGGGAAATTCATCAATTGCCACCATTTAAAAAACCTTTGAGCATTAAGTTGTTGGTTCACTGTTAGTGATTTCAAAATGTCAGGCAGACACTTTTTTTCTGGGACCACTGAGGCTCTGAAGGTTTCTGAGGGCTCTTCTTGGGTTTTGGGGCACAGAGATCACCCAGAGAGATTAAGTTTGAGTTCTCCTATCTATTTTCACATTTGTGTCAATGTGGTTACTCATGTCTAGAACTCAGAGCTGGAGTTCTAGATAAAAATGTTTATCTTTGTATTTATTTTCTTTCCTTCAGTTTTTCCTTTTTTCATGGAAAACCATGAAATATGAGGAAGAATGGGAAAGTGCTTAGATTAAAGAGCAAAATTTGGGGAAAAACACAACACATCTTTACAGAGTTCTCAGCATTGCCTTCTAAACAAATGCCCAAAATGGTGAAAGAAGGTTGAAAAGCATAGAAGGAAACTTACTTTCCTCTGCTCCTGATTCCAGTTTCCTCATTTGCTCTGTAGAAAGTCTACTTAGGCTGAAAAATATTTAAAAATTAAAGCTTTCAGTTTTGTAAATGTATCTGTTCAATCCACCTAGTCAGAAATATTTGTACTTACTTTGGTAAATGACACTTCCCAGCTAATAAAAATAAGACCAGCTGTGCTAGAAATGTGTGTGCTTATTCTACTCCCAGCTTTGCCTGTGGATAAATATTCCAAAGGTTCTTGTGTTGAAGTGCTTCATTTAAATTAACTTTCTGAGAACCTTGATGGATATCAACACAGAGGGTCAATTAATCTGAATAATCTTTAATTTCCAGCTTTAAACTGTTCATTATTGCAGTAGGGGCACCACATAATTGTTGGGCTCAGTATTGCCAACATGTGACAGCATCATTTCTGTCTACAGGGAATGTCACACTATTTCAGCTATTCATCTTTCCTTTGCTGGCATGGAATATCGTTTGCCATTCCATGTCTGCCCAGGTAATAATTATTTACTGACAAGACCTGTTCATCAGAGTTACATGCATTTGCTCATGGCTTCTATGCAGCATCTTCTTGTCATTCATCATAATATTCTGTGGAAAAAAAAAAAACCAAACCAAACCCTTCCCCCAAAAAAATCAAAATCTAAACCACATCTCAACAAAACCCTGGAATAAGAATTTCTTGCTCTCTTGTTAAGAAATCACCCTCTTACAGTTTTATTGCCTCCTTTTAAAAACATAATCCCCTTGATTAGCAATAAGCAGATATCTGGTAATCACAGATAAATGTTATTGCTAGTCCTATGCCTGTTGACCAAAAAAAACCCTAAAAATAATGTTTTAAGCAGAAAAGCAAGTGGCAAACGTGAGTAAATTAATATTTAATACAGACTTAGTAACCTTCCCGCAACATAAATATTCATTCCCAAAGGTCATGAGTCAGTAGAAAACAGATTTGAGACTATTATTTAGGAGTGAGGTTGAAGCGGGGTTAAAGAACAGACAATGAAGAATTCCCTGACTGGGAATCCAATCTTGCTCTTGAGCCTTTCAATGATGCACAGGTCTCACTGAATTTGGTTTGTCAGTTTATTGGCAAGAATTTGGCAGAGCAGTCCAGCCATCAATCACTAAGATTTTCTTCAGTTTAGATATAAATAGTTTAGGTGAAAGTTTAGGGTTGTTTATAAAGAATCCACAAAATCTTTTTTTAATCTGTTACTGACAGATGGAAATACCACAGCATGTTTTCAGGCCAGATTCTGTTCAGCACATAGCTTGGGCCAGTTTGGAATACAAAGTGCCAACTAACCAGTCAAAAGACAGGAAAAGAGCACTTTTTATTAAATTCTTCAGTCTTGTTATGTGAAGAAAGGTGGTCAGGGGCCTGAGTGCCATCCTGGAACACCAGGTCACTGAGCTGGATGTCCCTGGGGAGACGCCTTGTGTGACTCCACAACATAGGCACTTTTTGTGTCTCTAAAATTAAACATCTTTCCCCTTTTTTCCACTTTATTCTGTTTGTTTTCAGGGAAGTTCTTCAGAGCAAGAGGCTGTACTGTGTGTACATGTGTGGTGGGCTGACTCTGGCCAGTGACAAAGGGCAAGGGGAGAAAATGGGATGGAATAGCTCGTGAGTCGAGATAAGGACAGGGAAACACTGACTCTTTCCTGGCCTCAGCTCCACTCTGGGTCACAGGGGCTGTGCTCAGTGTCAGCAGCTCCTCTGCTGCTCCTTCTTTAAGGTGTGTCTCTGCTCCTTCCTCAGGTGTGTGCCTGCTCCCTCCTCAGGTGTGTCTCTGCTCCCTCCTCAGGTGTGTCTCTGCTCCTTCCTCAGGTGTGTCTCTGCTCCCTCCTCAGGTGTGTGCCTGCTCCCTCCTCAGGTGTGTCCCTGCTCCCCCCTCAGGTGTGTCTCTGCTCCCTCCTCAGGTGTGTCCCTGCTCCGCCCTCAGGTGTGTCCCTGCTCCCTCCTCAGGTGTGTCTCTGCTCCACCCTCAGGTGTGTCTCTGCTCCACCCTCAGGTGTGTCCCTGCTCCTTCCTCAGGTGTGTCTCTGCTCCACCCCCAGGTCTGTCCCTGCTCCACCCCCAGGTCTGTCCCTGCTCCACCCTCAGGTGTGTCCCTGCTCCACCCTCAGGTGTGTCTCTGCTCCACCGCGGTCTCCCTGAGGGAAATCCCTGCTCCAGCCAGAGCCTGGAGCACCACTTCTTCCCCTTCCCAGCCCTGGGTGCTTCAGGGCTGTTCCTCGCTGTTTACTCCTCCTCCTCGGCCTATCTGGCATTTTTTGCCGTTTATCGAACGCTCTTTCCCTGAGGCGCCATCAGCCCGGCTGAGGGGCCGGGCTGTGCCCGGCGTTGGGGTCACCGCAACCAGCCGGAGCCATCAGTGTCCTGCACAGAGCAGCTCTGGCCGCCCCTCACAGGAGCCCCCTGCTGCCAGAGGCAGCCAAACCCACGGCATTTTACTTGAAATGGCCACGGTAACTCCACAGCAGCCTTTATCCCCGGACCCAGCAGGCCCTGCCCTCCCAGAGCAGCCCCCTCAGGCTTGTCAGCCACGGACAGGCGCTGAGGGCTGAGGTGGCGGCCCGAGCCCACTAAGTCATTTTATACCATTTATACTTCATACAGCCGAGTTTGAAGGGCTAACCTGGTGCGAACATGGAGTCGGGGTTGTTCCAGCACAGTGACAACCCCCAGGTGCCCATGCCGGAGGTCACAGCAAGCTGAAGAGCCACACAAGCTCCCGTGACCAGGGCAGGTCTGCTGGGATGAGTGTCAATCCCATTATCCAGGATTATTCCCACAGCTCCACAGGGAGGCCTGGGCAGGCACCACTGAAAGCACCACTGGGATGCCATTTCAGAAACTCCCTTTCTGTCTTTCCATGGAGTGCTGCAGCAAAATGCTGCCCTGTGCTGAAAGATTGGCCAAAAAAAAAAAAAAGTCCAAGTTCCACACTCTGTTATTTTCCACTGATCTTATTGGCAAAAGCAGAGTATTTAGTACTACTAACACAGATTAATATTATCTCATCACTGTTGGTACCTTGCCCTCGTGGAAGGCAGCAGGCTGATAATACCTGTATCCCCAGGCTCAGATATTCAGCAGATACACATTTGTCCCCACATACTGCTTGCTAGATAACTTTTATGTTTGCATTTTGACCTTCTTCCTGAACCTTTTCCCAAGCTCTTCTTTCCAAGCAAAAGGCCAAGAAACTCACTTTTCAAAAGTCAGAAGAGCCGAGTTTCTTATGAGTGTGTTACCCACGCCAGAATAGAAACCTCAATTTATGAAAAATAGTATTACAACTGTCATGCTGGCTGATGTGCTCTACTTTTGCAACAGAACAATAGAAAATCAATTAGGCTGGCACCCCCCTGCCTTGCTGTGTGAGCTTTCTCAACAGACATAGCAGATGTTTTCTTAAAGACCAATTTCTGAAGCCTGGTTCTTTAGGTAAGGAAATTAGGGCTCCTTTCACAGACACCAAGTCTTCATTTCCTCAGTTACAAATCACAGATCATTCTGCACTTTATCACTGAGACACCTGCTAAATGCTGGTCTAAAATCACTTATTCCTGGTTGTATGGGCCTCGAAGAAATCCACAGATGGTGACATTTGCCAACAAGCTCTGCATAGAGTTAAAAATGTCTGTCCCATTCCTCTCCCCGCCACACCATCCTCTCTGTCCTTAATTTTTACATCTTGAGAAAAATATAGTATTTGGTATTAGGACTCACTTTTCTAAAGGATTTTAGCAGTCCCCATTTTTAGAGATGTAGGCTCCCAGGTCAGGGAAGGACTTATTTTCTGAATGCCTAATACATATTTAAAGGCTGATAATAGCATGGGATAGCTCCAAGAATGTTATATAACTTAGAGAGTGTCTATTAAAAAAGGAGAGACTTTGCCATTTCAGAAAAAAATAGAAGCCTGTGAGATTCCCACCATCTGGATGGAGTCTTTTTTCTTCCCAGATGAATTAGTTGTCAGGGGAGGAATTATTTTAGGCATCAAGTAACCCCTGATTGTGAGTGACAGACTAACACAAGAGCAGATGCAAGGTTACTGCTGCCTATCCATTATGTGGAAAGGAGACCCTTGCATGTCCTACTTACTGTGCAGACTGACTTGGGTTATTAAAAGAGTAACTAGAGGTGGGTCAGACCCAGAAGATCACTCATACCAATCACAACAGATGTTCTTTCACGAGAGAGAAAGCAAACACTGGATACTTTCTCGGGATACTATAGATGGAGGGTTCACTGCTTGCAGCAACTCACTAGTTTGGGTTTTCAATAGAAGCACAAAACCAACTTTTTCACTCAAATGACAATTGCTTTGATAAACTTTCTTAAGATCTGAATTCTGCAAAAATCCTGTCCTGGCATAACAGCATTAATTTGTGAGTATGCTGTGCATAACAACACCTTGATGAATGCAGATAAATAGAGCAGCTAGCAACATTTTGAATATATCTTAAGATAAAATCAGTTTTCACCATCTCCTATTTCAGCTAATGGAAATGTCTTTTTTTTTTTTTTACATAAATATGGATATCAGTAAATCCCCCTGTCCTTGCAGGCAGTACAAGTCTGTTATGGAAAACTTTAGCAGTACCTACTCAACAATGTATTATTTATAGGTTCATGCAATATAAGACATAGCCCAATATACAATAAAAAAACATTATTATAGAGAAGTGTATTAAATCCTGCCTAGAAATTTGTCTGCCTCCTGAAATCTTTATGAATTTGAAACTCACACCCTGTCTGTTCAAATCTTGACAGAGGCTCACAAGTGTAGGAGAATATCTGGATTAGTTCATATCTGAGTGATTGTTCTGATTTAGTGAACCCACTCAAAGCCTGAGCAGCTCTGAGTCCGAAAATTCAAAAGTGAAGTGGTGGGCTGTGTACATTTTACATTCTGAAAGGAACATAATGTCTAGAATCAATAAGACCCACAAACCAGCATTTTTCCAAATCTAGTCTAAAGAGAGCAGATGGTCAAAAATAAACAGGTATACGAAATAAGTGGGTGCTACATGTTGAGATCTGAACGTTTTCCCTTTAGAGAGCATGATGAAACACAGGACTGCGGGCAGTGACAGCTGAAAGAAATAAAAGACAGTGCCATCTTGTGGTAAGTAAAACGCCTTGATAGAGAAAACCACTTTTTCATGCATATTCAAAGATCTAGATGTTAGAATAAAGGTATTTAGAACTTGAAGTGTTGACTTTTCCACTCCTCTGGGTTGATTTCCGTGGCGGGCTCATTAGTGGTGCTGTCAGAAAATCAGAGAGATATCAAAACAAACGAAGTAATTACTTTAAGTTTAAATGAACATATTCGTGATTAACTCTCATTATGTTCTCTTGCTGAACATGGACCACTAGTCTCTGGATGTGAGTTACTGAGGCAGAAGGTGATGAATCCTTGTGCCCAATATCTCCCTGCTGAAATGCTGTAAAGCTCAAGCTGCAGCTCAGGGCAGCTGTGCAGCACTAGGACAGTGTCACTGCTGAGGAAACAAGGAGTATTTTCTGAGAGAAGACTCCTGAAGTTACACAGTCTGCCCAAGCAAGTGGCTGCTGTTGGGAATGGAGTTGGGAGTATCAGAACAAGAATTTACCAGGTCCTCACTCTAATTTCTGGTACCACAGTCTGACTAAAAATAAACCTGAAGCTCTACCAGGCACAGTGACTTGGGCAAAATATTTTTCAAGCCTGACCAAGACTACTGAAATCAGCAGGATCTTTTGTCTTTGAACTAAACTGGAACAAGACTTCAACCTAGGGTACACATACTTCTGTTATTATCCAACATTTTCTGTCTTCCTCCAGAGTTTCTTCTTAAATCATGTGATCTCTTCACCAGTGCACGTGGTAGTAATAATATAATAAAAGCTTGATAATTATTTTAGGTGCCATGGACTGTCTGGTACAGTATCTCCCAGTGAGTAATAAGTCCTCTGAAGTTACTCAATTAATTTGTTCCTCGATTGCTTTTGAGATAAGAGATATGAGAATATACATGACATATGAGACATAAGAATGTTACAAGGGTTTTGGTTGTTGGTTTTTTTTTAATTAAAAATTAATTTCAAATACCTGTAAAGATGTCTTGAGATCTGCCAACTTGACTCATTGAAAATAAAAGAATGATGAGAAGAAGGAGATATTTTATGGAATTTTCCAAAGTTCTAATAGGATTTCTTGGAAATTGTCAAAATTAACCTTGAGGTTAAGGCAATTTTTGGTCCTCATCCAAAGGAATTAGAATTAAAAGAACTGCAAGCCTTTATCTCAAGTGTGTTCTTCATCCTAAGCAATAAACATAACTCTTTGCCATAAATGGTAGACCTACAATATTCTGAATGTTGCCAAGAGGAAAACCTTCTACCTCAGGAAAAAGCAAAGGTAACTTGTGATCAAACCACGAGTAACCTGATTCCCATTCACTTTCAAGCCTTGAATATACAAATATTTGGTTTATAATACAATTGAAACAAATATATTTTCGTATTTAATGTAGCAGGTGAAAAGCATCAGGTTGCAATTACAGACCTCTGCAGGTTGGACAGCCTGTGAACACTCACAAGAACTAGTACTTTGTATTTTAAGAATGAGGCTTCCTGCATTTGACAAAGTGTGTTGAAGTAGCACCTGAACTGGAACTTCATCACTCTTGGTAAGAGAGCTCAGACTACCACAGTAACAACTGTTGGAGTGAGGGAGAGAAGTCTCCAAGGCTCTTCAATGTCCTCTTCCACAAACTATCTTATCTGATTGATCAAAATCCAACTTTTTGCTGGAGGTAGTTCAGGGGCTATGCTCCTAATCAGCTCCATACCAATCTCCCTGAGTCACCTTGTGATCTCAGGGTGTATAAAACTTATAATGCAGAAGAAATGAAGAATATGCTGAGCTATGGTAATGCTCACTAGTGCTCACTAGCTCCTCACCTTTATTCAATGAGCATTTCCTAAGTACATGTAACTTTTTCAGAAAGCAAATTGGCTGGTTAAATCTGGATTTCTGGGAAAGGTCTTATTGTGTGTGAGAGAAAGGTGTTAAGGTGTATGAGAGATGCCATAACTGCAGCAATAATCTACTGCATAAAAATGTACTTGTCTACATTTAAAAGTAAAGCCTATTTCTTAGCTGGTACAAGGTTGGTGTAAAGCAGTTTTGCCAAAAATTATTCACACCTTAAGCTGTTCCCCCTCTTGGCTCTCTGCTGTATGTTGAGTGTGTCTCAAGCCATATCAAACAATTATAATGGGCTGCTGGAGTAATTCAGTTCACCTGCCCTTTTTCCTCTTAGAAACATGATGATATTTCCCAAATGACTAGAAGGAGCCACATTTTTCTCCTAAGTACCTCCAAATAAGTAGATGTCGTGCTCTTTGTTGATGGGAACGAAATCACACACTAAGACATAGATTTTAGCTGAAAGTGCATCAGGCTGCTGATCTTCTAAAAGATCAGAAATGAATCATTGTTTTATTATTTTTAATCTTTGTGCTGAAATTAACCCCAGGCCTGAAACGCAACAGAGGTATTTATACCTCGATGGGTATTTAGTCACTAACAACAGAAAATATTTGGTCACAACATCACTGGAGGAGCTGATGTTGGACTGTGACCACAGCAGGAATGTGCATGGACATGTTCCCAGTGCACACAGGCCACTGCACAGATTAAGAGCATTTTAGTCACATTTAGGTCATAATTGTCCAGAAGGTGGTGTTCTGAATCACAGGAACTGGAATTTAGGAAAATTGAAGTGACCCGAATGTTAAAAGTAGTTTTACGCTTTGGAAAACAAGAAGGACCAACTGGTTAAACTTTGAAATATAGAAGAATTTGATTAACAATTAGAATTTATTTATATGACATTCCAGTTAATAATGCAGGTGGGGTGGCCCACATAGCAACACAAACTCATAGTCTGCTATTTTTTGTCTGTTTGCTTTTCAGTCTGAGATTCTCCCCAAATCCATATGCAAGGCATGAAAAAGACCTTTGCCACCTCTGAATTACTTAGTCTTATTTTTATTTCTAAAAGATGGAAAGCAAATCTTAGTGAAGTGTTTAAAGTTAGGCTTGTCCAAACCTAGGAATATGTTCTGATAAAGTCTCCTGTAAGAAATTCCAGGATCTGCACATAAAATGCAAAAATCACTAGGAACAATGGAGGTTTTGCACTCAATATATCAGGAAGAGGTGAGAGATGCACGGGAAGAAAGAGAGCACTTCCCATTGCAAGTGCAAAGCAATTTATGGCTTCTCTAACCTGCTTTTGGAAGCTAATACTCCATAGGGCACTATCCTGCTGCTACAGTTGCCAGATCCCATCACACTTTGCCCCTCATCCCATTTTACAGCTGTAACAAGCATTGGTGAGGTGGTCAGTGGCCTCAAAAATTTGCATTTCACTGCTCTATTAAACATATGCAAAGAGGCTGAGGATCAGTGACAAAGACTGTGGAAGGACCCTTCTCACTGTGGCACCTGGGACATTGTCACACAGAAATGAGGTGTTAGAGCAACGCCTAAGTGGATGGAACACCTGGATTAGGGTTTTTCCTGTTTGGGGGGATGCTCTAAGCCCTTGCTCTGTACATCTGTGTTTTCCGCTAACGTTGTTCTACTCTTCAGAAAAGACCTCAAGAACTGCTAAGCCGAGGAAGTTGCACTTGTACAGTTTCTCTAGTAAGTAGGCAGAAAAGGAGAGCCCTGAAAAGCATCTCTTCCTTTGGCTCTTCTGCTTTGTCCAGACACCATGCAAAATGCAACCTCCTGTGGCAGGGAGGTTGGAACTAGATGATTTTCAAGGTCTCTTCTAACCCAAACTATTCTATGATTCTATGAAAATACACTGGCCATTGGTGGAGTGGACACCAGAATCCAAATTTATTTAACATTATTGAAGAGCAGCAGACAGCAGGTCCCTCTGAAGTTTGAATTCTTTCCTGAATGATGGCACAGCCTTGGTACCCTTTGGTAGCCTGGGTACCTTACATGAAAGCCAGAGATACGGGAGCACAAAAAAAGTTAAAGCTTCTTGCATCCAAGATGCTTGTTCCAATTCCATGTGTATGATGATGCATATCTCTTCCTTGTTTCCAAGAGGCAGAGAAATGCTCTGTTTCTTAAAAAAATTCTTTACAGCCAATTATCTAGAATTTATTGACTTTTATTCTGTTCTGGAACCCAGAAGAGCCAGGTTCCCCCAAGATTCATCTGTAGCTGAGTTCAGCAATACAGACTCTTCAGACACATATATTGACTTCTAAACCCAAGTCCTAACACTGGAGGAACACAGGCCTCATGAATGAATTTCATGCACAGGCTGTCAAATCCACCAATTAGTTCAACTGGAAATATTACACCAACCCACTCAAAAAAAAATACTATTTGTTGACCATGACTGTAACCCAAAGAGCACAAACCATTTCAAAATGTGCAGCAGAAGGTTGTGAGCTTTTATATTCTATTGCTGCACGTGTGTTATTCTAGACAAGCAGCAGGATGTATCACAGACACATTTCTTATCCCTGAATGTTGCAAGACTGGAATCAAGGTAGAACCTACCCTAAGAAAAGTAATCAAAGCCATGACCTTTTATGTAGGCAAGGAGTACAGAGTTACATGGGGTTTATTCCTTAATTGCTTTTTCTGGAAAATTACCCAGTCACTGTGCCTTTTTTTCCCCTGTTAAGCAGTAGCAAAGTTATATTGCTAACTTCCTGCCCATTAAAAGAGGAATTCCAACAGATAAGTCAGCAATAGAAAGAAAAGAAATTATTAAAAACAAAATAATACATGAAATAACCATCAATAATAAACTTCTAATTGTAGGGTTTATCTTTTCTTTGCCTTTCACCACCTGTTACAGATTCGATGGCTTATCATAATTTTCTTGTTTATTACTGATATCCCAGGTGAGTAATACGTGGGAGGGCGTATTCCAGGAGTACAATGCAGAGAAATTGTGGGAGCAACCATTTATTGGGATTAATGAGTGCAAGGACAGTAATAGCTACAAGGGAGGGTAGCAGCAATGTTGGAAGTAGTCATGGAGAGAAGGACGCCTGAGAAAATGACTTGATTAAAAATAAAAAATTGATCATTTATAAATCTACACCCACATTTTTAGCTAAACCCGACGTGCCTCTTTACCCCTCTCTCCCCTTGGTGTATGTGTCTTACATTTTGTAAAATCAACATCATCCATTGTTCCAAATTTGCCTGAAATGGAGCCATTAATCGCTTGTAAAAAAAATCCCAGATTCCATAGAGGAATAGTTTAACCAATCCAAGTAGAGAAGCTTCCAGAGAACATCAGTCTCGTTTGGTTTTGCAGGTGTTTCTTAGGCAAAAAAATTGCAGTGTGAGAAACACAAAAAATTGCTGATAGTCCTCAGAGGGCTATGGATTCAGTCCTTAGCAGCTCTGAATGTCTACACAGATCAGTCACATGGAATGACTGTGGATTTTGGGTGTGGTGAGGGATGGCAGAACACCCTCTGAGAATTTTCTTTTCACCCTGAGTACAGCTTGAGTAGCTTGATCTCTAATAAGCAAATCAGGGATCCTACACTAAATCATACGATAGCTCAACTCTTCAATTAACTGATGAAAGTCACACCAAAGCAACAGTGATTTCAGTACTTAAAACCATTACTTAAAAAAAGCAAATCCTCTTAAATGTGTATAGCCTAATATATGATTTTTTATTATTATTAATGTTTTTTCCTTCCTCTGTAAATTCATGTATAATTCTGTAGAATTAGTCACAGACAGGTACGTGATTACACAGCTACAGTTCTTATATAAGATTTCCATTTTAAATCACACCTGATGGGAAGTGGATGCTTCCTTCCACAAAGACTTCTTTGGAAAACCTAGGTTTTTTGTCTGTAAAAATGTGGTTTCTAATACTTTGCAAAGAGGCATGCATAACATGCCCAAGTTTTCTTTAAAAAATGAATTAAAATCATACATAAAAAACCACCTCTGACTTAAAATATTTACCACAGGATGTTTCAGGAGACTTTCTGAAAGAGAGAAGAAGCTGGTGGCCGAGACATGAGATTTGCTCACAGTCCAGTTTGTGGTCACTTTGGGTGTGTGGGTGGTGGAGGGAATACCTGTTTCCATTCTCCAAGAGCCTGACTTTCAGGCTGAGAAGTTCTCAGGGACTTTTCATTCGAGGTGGAAGTACATGAAAACATATTTAGAGGACACGAGGAACCGATGTCTTGGCGCAACACCAAAGTGAGGCACCAGCATGGCACAGTTTGTGGAACGGCCTCAAAAATATTAGCATTTTCTTACTGCAATTGTTTCCTTCTCTTTTGCTCTAGGCACCTTTCTTTGCACTCTAAACAGGGATTAGGTTGAACCAACTTGCTGCTCATATTTAAATCCTTTTGCAGCTCATTGACCATAGCTGAACTAAGCGCTGGTCAAGTGCCATGTCACTAGTTCAATGGAATTCAGACTTTGGCACTCTGAAAAAAGGCAACAGATGTGCTTTAATGATTATCTAATAACTTGTATTTTTTTTTCAGTTTGCTGTGCTAATGAAATCTAATCTCACTGACCCAACAGACAAAGCCATAACAGTAAGAACATTAATAGCAAGACAAAGGACGTGAACAATACCACACTTTGGCAAAGGTCCAGAAATCAAAGCACTGGGGAGCAACAGACAGGTTGACTTCCATTCCATGAGCAGCTACCAAAACAAAAAAAAAAGCTCTACAATCTGTGAATTAACTGTGGGAATATGAATTCAACATTCCTTCAAATAAGCATCCTGAAAAATCACTGCTTTTCCTGGGATGGGGAAAGAGCAGAGTAAAACTTCTTTTAGGAGTCAGTAAAAATTCAAGATGTCCAGGTCCCAGATGTCAAGTTTAAACCTTGACTGATTCATCAAGGTCAGTGGAGGTGTGTGAAAGATTAATTCAGTTTATGATGCCTGATTTTATATATGAAATTCAAATCCTGCAGGCAAGCAGTGCATTTTAAGAATCTTGACTTTTGATTTTCAGTTCATGTTCAATGACTGCCAGATCATGTACTGGGCAGTCTAGAAAGGTAATTAGCAAAATGGCACTTAAATAGAACAGGGGCTACTGTTTAAGGCATGAAATCAGAGGTTTGCAAGTGGACTTAAAATGTGTCATCCTCCTCCAAATGCATTTGGGTGTTGTGGCAGCTGAGCTCAGTGTTTATTGCCAATCTCACTGCTCAGACTGCTGCTCCAATATTCTGAATAGGAACAAGTGCTGAACTCCTGTTCATTTCTTCTGGGATTTTAATGGAAGTGAAATATTCATATGCTTTTGTGGACCTGGTGCAATTTTTTATAATACCAGAATTTGTCAGGAAATGTTTGCAGCAGCACAGAGAAGTGTAAACAAACACTGTTTCAGAATTGTCCCTGTCACTGCTATACCAAGTCTGTGTGTTATACAGTAAAACTCATCTTTATAAGAAGCTTAAAAAAAGTTTTAAAAAGGAGAAAACAAGCAGTTTTCCAAAAGACAGTTTTCACTTGTGTGCTGATAATTGTAATACATTATTCTGATACTGATTTATTGTTATTTTTTTATTTCTAATGTCCTATGTTTGCCTCAAAATGTTATGATAAACTGCTGTGGAGCTGATCTGTTCCCCCGGTGACTCCTGGCTTAGTTTAGCAATGATATTGCAGATTTATAATTATATTGCTAAATAAGATAATGAAATGTTTTCTTCAGCCTTATGTGGCTGAAGTGACTTAATCATGATGGACTGTATGGCATTAAGGAATAACAGAAACCTGAGTATCAAATCTAAGCACATATATCCGAGGCCCTGTTTACATCAAAATGTCTTTGATCTTCGGGGCTCGTTCTCCTCACATCTCCTTCCACAAGGGCCTTTTTCCTAGTGATCCCTCCTTCCTGGCTGTATTTCTTTTGCCTTATCCAGGTTGAATTTGATCTGGCTATCTCTGTAGTCTGGAAACTACCCTTATGTAGGCATTGCAATATCCTATTTATACCACCAGTGACATTAATGGCAAAAGGGGCACATTAGCAGCATCACAAGAGAGTTGTCAGATGTTGAGGCCATGACTTCTCTTTATCTCTCCAGATGACAGCAAGTAAATATTTTGATGTAAGGGACTTAGATAGAAGTCTTTGATCTCCATGTGTGCCCTGCAGAAGCTTCTGGACTCTAGCAGAGACGGGCAGACATCAGTCATGCTAATATACAGCTGTCAGACAGGCCATGTCATCTTTAATTGGCAGAACCATTCTTCTCTGACTGCTGAAATTTGGCTGAGAAGCTGAAAACTGTCATTCTGTCTTCTGCAGGCTTCAACCTGGGAGGGGGATAGGTAGGGGAACTAAACCTGCTGGCATCTCTGGGCACTTTTGCTGACTGTGTGGTTGTCAAAGGGGACTGACCGAAAGATCAACCTGATTGACTGGATGCAGACTGTTGTTTTAGTTTTAGCCTCGGTGAATCCTGTGTAGTTTTTGGAGCCACCAGAGATAAGAGGAGGAAAATGCACAAGAGGGAAATGACCTACCTTGCTGGGCATAACAATCACTCTGACAGGAAGTTTTGCTCATGTCAGGTCAGAAACCTTTAACCCCATTCAGCGAGGTTTTGGCTCGTGGAATCTAATGGAAATTCTGTGTTACAAACCAAAGAGAGAGGAGGCCTCAGTGATAAGTGCTGCAAACTAAGTTATCATTCAGGTCTTGGTGTTGTTAGTGGCCTGCAATGAATGTAAACTTCGGGAAATAGTTTCCTCTCTGGAAGTATCCATTCTGTGAGATTGTTCTCTGCTTTGTAGAGTTGCTTGCCAAACTTTATTTAGGTAAGCACCTAAGTTGTCCAGAATTTATATCAAAATAGATATGCACAGATATAGCAGTCTTTTTTAACTACCTCCATACTCTGTGTGGCTCAAGCTTCCCTCATCAGAGAGCAGCAGGCAGGCAGCTCCAGACTTTAGAGCAGACACAAGGCTTTTCAAATTCCATTGCATTTTGCAGAGAAAAACTATTCATTATGCCTAAACCATCATGATCTCAACAGCAATAAAACATCCTTTGCTCTAAAACTGATGCATGAAGGTATCGCTGCCTCTTGGAGTGTTTGGTTTGTTTTAACAAATTCTCTTTCTGTTTTTCTGTCATCTTCTATTTTTCCTGTCACCCTCCAGTTTCCCATCTCTCCATCTCTGTGGCTTTGAAGCTTATCCCTGATAAAAGACAGCACTTATGTCAAAATACACTAATGTCATTTTGACACACAAGTGCACGGCCTGGAAGCCGTTTCACTTGGCAGAATTATCTCCTTTGGCAGCTGAGTCGAGCTGCTGGGCACTGGTGGGTTTGTCCCACTCTTCTTGTCAGAGGTAAACCTTTGGGACTTTCATCAGCTCACAAGAAATAAATATCAGTGAGAATAGCTCTGAAAAAACATGCTGGTCTGGGATTGTTTTCTGGGAAACAGTTTCTTGTTGGTTTTGGGGGTTTGATTCAGGGCACCAGGGCAATCCAGGGAAATGAGCAACAGTGTCAGACACACCGCTTGCTCCTGTCCTTCCTCTTCTTCTGCTAAAGCAGCATATTTTTACTGAACGAAGGTGATAAACAGTTCAGAATTACTACTGGTGTTTGGAAATAACTCTGTTGTCATCCTGACTGCAGATATCTCTTGACTCATTCCTCTATAGGAGACTTGTATTAATACCAGCTTTTTTCCCTGAGGAGTAGGATGATCTTGTGACTTCAGTGCTGGACTTTGGGTCTAGATCCTCCTTTCCCAATCTTAAGAGAGGAGCCAAAAATTCTCGTACTGACAACTGCATGAACTGTAGGTCACAGGCCAAGCAGCTCAGTGGAAGTTTTGGAACTTACCTTGCTCTAAATGTAGCTCTCTGGGACATGATTCTCCTCAGTGAAACAGGATGTTCCTTACCTGGCACTTCCCTGGTCTCCCAAGGGCAGACTGGCCAGTTATTTGGATATTATCTTTCTCATGTAGTGCTAACACTTGCATTTCTCATTATCAGGTGCCTGGCTTGTGATACTGAGTTTGTGGGAAAACAAAGCACTGACAGACATAACTGAAGAAAAGCAGCATTTCGCTTTAAAATGTATGTGCTACATGATGATAACACTCTAAATAATCAGATCTTATGGGTCTTGAGTCAAGTGCCTACAGTCAGTGAGTATCATTGCACTCTCAGCTGAAAGCTGTAAAATAACAGTCACTTGTCACCTCATAGAGATGTTGTGAATATACACATGCTCTTGCTTGTGTTGCACTTTGCTATTGTAGTGATAAGCACCATAAAAATGTGTGAGGATTTTCGAGCAGTCTCTGAATAGTGATGCCAGTGAGGCTTCAGGGAACACTGTTGGGAAAACATACCACTACAGAGTTAGTTTTAAAGTGTATGATATTTTTGCATATTGAATGAATTTAGTATAGGGGAAGTCGAGCTGTGTAATTAAAAAAAAAAAAAAAAGGAGGAAGAATACTTAAGAATACTTCTGCTTAAATTTGTCAGATCTTAAATAAGAGTCAGAAACTTGAGGAGTTCCCAAAAGCAAATATTTACTGCAAGCACTAGAGGCAGTGTTGTTTAACCTACCTAATAGAACAGCAATGAATCAATCATTCATGAAAAGGAGTTTTTTATAAAAAGACTCTTTTCTGTTTGGATTTAGATCAGTACTTTGTTCAGTGATTCTTGATGTTTCTTGATGTGAGATTATCACAATATCTCTGGAAAGCAGGAAGATCCTTGTCTCTCTGAGAGCTCAAAGCAAGTGATGGTAATAAGAAAACAGTTGCAATATCTCAATACATCATTCTTATGAAGGCAATTTATTTTAAAACATGACTTAGAGAACCACAAAGACCTCATCATGTTCCCAAACTCTCTGCCTCACCTTCATCTGCATCAAATGATGTGTGATGTTTAACCAGGAAATATTTAAAGCAATGGATCAACACATCCTCAGAACAGAAACAAAATCTTACCCACATATTCTGAGAAGCTTTTGCACACTGGAAATCAGTGAAGAAGCCTTTCTAGTTTTAATTGCTAACACAAATTTGAAAAATAGGTCTGGATGTTGGGTGCTAGATATGTATTTATATTTACCTCTGGCATATTAAATGAAAACAAATTTTATTGGCACATTGGCAAATAGCAAAGTCCACAAGATTTTCCTCCTCTTGAACACTTTATAATGCAATCTAATCAATAATGTGTGCCAATATCCTTCAATAATCAGAATATAAAAGTCTTCAGAATTTGGAAGCATTTGGGCTACTGCAGTGCTTCCCCAGATTAGTGAATTTTGACTCATGAAGTTTGGTACTGTCCAGTAATTCAGAAAACAGTGAATGCAGGGAAGGGCTGTAAAACTGGAAGTGCAGTGAGTTTAACTTAGTCTTGAGCCTAGATAAGATTACAGCCAATGACAGTAGATGAAAACACAAAGATCATATTACAGATTAGGCTGAACTAACCATGTAATGGGTTTGATACTTAAAAGACACAACATGAAAATTTTAGTTTGAAAACACTTTTTCTTGGATGAGTACTCATCTGACAGGTGTGAATGCTCAACATTGAAATTATTTAAAACAAAGGAGAAAAAATGAGTGTTTTTACATTTTCTTTATCTCTAGTAAATATGATTTCAAAGAAGAGAAAGTGGGAAAGCACTTTTAATCAGAATTCTGGGTTTGGGAGCCACATTTCTTACAAATGAAGAGTAGGCTCTACTTATTTCCCTTAAAGCATCAAAGAGAAAAAAATATTTTCAATTATTCCTAACAAAGAGAAAATCCACGGCTTGCTTTGCAAAAATGAACTCAGCATGCACATTGATACTGAATTTTTGTTGTATACAAAGAAGACTGTGAAAACAAAATCCCCTGTCAGTATTTCCCTCCACACCTTCCTTAAAATAAAGAGCATAAATTTGAGCAGTCGGTCTGGAGAGAACAAGGAGGGTGAGGAGAGCTGCCTGCTTTCTCTTTCCCTGGAAATATTCGATGTAGTTTGGACTCAGCAGCCTGAAAGTCAGGGAACAACTCAGGGGAAGGTGTTTCTGCTGAGATGAAGGCCAACACAAGAGTGAGAGGTTATAAGCACATGCTTTAACAGCAGCACAAAGCCTCCCAGTCGAGGGGCATCTTGCAGGGGAACTTGAATAAAAGGCACAAAGCTCGTTAAACCCGAGCTCAGGGAGGTCTGTGCCTGGGGTCCCACTGGTTGTTACAACAGCTGGCTGAATTCAACTGCAATTGTAGTGGACAGCAGCAGTTGGGGGCCTTGCCTGTGCCTGCCCACGAGGGACCACTGCTATAACCTGTCATCACTCATCTAATGAGCTTGAAACAAGAGCAAAGGCCCCTTGGCCGTGCTTTGCTATCTTTAGAAGGGGTGGCATGAACCCACAAGTGCTGTGTGTGGCAGCCCCAGTTGGAGCTGAGCTCTGGGTACCGATGACAGAGCAGCAGCATCAGTTCACACACTTAATCCCAGGCTCTCTTGATTCCCGGTGTACAAGCACAGATGTGCTTTTTCTAGTTGAAGATTTAAAAGTGCTTGTAAGTTCTCTGAAGCCCTGGTATTCAGAGTAAGGCATCCAGCATCTTGATTTTGGAAGTCTGTCCTTTGTATGGCTACAATCCTTTCATTTATTAATTGCTCGCTTTTGTGGAGGGATAAATCCCGAGCCTCAACAAAGTGTGTTTCTAAATGCCATGGGTTGACCCCAGTTAGTTATGGATCAGCAGGGAATAAACAAGACACAGTATCAACTACTGCCTGATAATTTAAGAACATAAAGACCTGAGCAATAAAATCTCACTGAGCAACATCCATGTCTTTATCTGCAGTCACACACTTTTAATACATCAAGAAGAATTTTGTTGCTAGTTTTTTTTATCACACAAGGATTGCAGCTTGGCAGTTTTGATCAATGCCTTCCTTGCTGTTTGTCTCTCTGCCATGATGCCTTGGTGAAAGCCAGGTTTCAGGGTTGCTTGAGACATAAATAGACTCCAGAATATGATTCAGGTGTTACCTTGCCACAGAAACAGGGAGCCAAAGGATTTAAAGGAATTTTTTTGAGGAGAGAAGAGACAATAATTTTAAATTATGACATCCTTAAACTTTCTGCATTCAGACGTTTTCTTAATCGCTGAGCGCTTCACCTTGTGAACAATTTCGACATTCCTGGTTATGGGAGCTGACAAAACAAGATAAAAATACTTGAAAACCTTTTTGCCTCCCTCAGATTTCAGCAGCAAGGAGTTGTGCCAGCTCCTCAGCTGTGTGCAGGGCTGTTTTCAGTGCTGCCTAATGAGTCCTCTTCATTAACTGTGGGACAGCTGGCTGGGAACACCAGTTAGGGCCCCATCCTTGCCACTGGGAGCGCAGGTGTAGGGCTTTGCACACGTGAATATGCTGCTCACACACTCACAGTTAGCTGTGAGTGCACACTCTTGGAGGATTAGTGTCCTTTCTGGATGTAACACCACCTCTGGGTGCTGGGCAGGGTCCCACGGATGGATGGATCCACCAGGGATCTGAGCTCAGGTTGCAGAGATCTGCTGGGTGGAGTCAAGGGAACCCCCTTCCTTGGCAGAAGACAATATTGGCTTCACAAGCTCTGTGTTCACTTACACATTTTCAAACAAGTCGAGGGATATGGCAGTAAAAGCAGCAGGGGGAAAATAACTGGGTATTATTCCTATCTCAGCATATTTAGCTTCGGGCTCTCACTGAACCTCAGCATGAGTTATTACCCACCGAATCAAGCCTTAGGCTAGTTTAATTATAGGAACATCTTATTAAAAGAGAGGGAAATGAAAAAGAAAATTAATACAATGTTCCTGGAGTACCACCTGCGTGAGTATCTGGAGCTCATTAGACATTTCAGATTTTACAGTTAGCTATCCCAAATGCATCACCCCCAAGTATCTAGGGATAATTGTTAGTTCAAATGCTGTTATTTCAGATAAATTCCCCAGAAGTAGGATCCAAGGTCTGCAAGTGTTGATTTGGTATCTTTAAAGTAAAAATGAGTTGGATTAAAAATTGATTTGTGCATGAATGTCAGGACAGGAAAAAAATGCACTTGGCTACAGAGATGTTTTCAAGATGAGAAGTTTTACACCAGAGGTCCTGCAGACATACTCTGGATCTTCATTAACTGAGGGCACTCTGACAATGACTGATTAGTGAGGGCTGTACTAGTATTTCTCACCTCACACTCCTGTGCCAACGTGGCATTCACTGTGAGCTTTTGCCTTCTCTTCCAAGGCATAGGAAGCTTGGACTGGAGAAAATCTCTCCTCTGATAATTGTAAATAAAGGCTGGCTGAAGCACCAAACTCAGACCATAGTTTTTGTGTCAGAAATCTCAAAGAATCAAGTATATTCCTGACAAGAGAATTTGGCCCAGTGTTATGAAGCTAGATGAAAACATTTGGTTTATTCTTGCTCCTTCTAGAAAGTTCATAGGTATTTGAGTCCCTAATTTCAGTTCAGACTTACCTCCTTCTCTCTTTGGAAGTGACACGACTGTGGTGGCACAGTAGGGAACTCTCCTGCACTACCTAATATTTCCTTTGCTTTGTTTATAGAGTAGGGCTAAGAGCTCCAAAAGTTTAACCCATGGATTAAACTACTGAATTTTTAAGCAAGTAATTTTTCAATTAATGGATACCCAGCCAGTTTTTTCATATAAAACTGGGGAAAACTTAGGAGAGCACAGAATGAGTCCTGCAATCCTTGTATAACTATTATTTTTTCCTCCTTGTAATTTATTTACTATATAGGTTGTAACAACACCTGGAGAGTGAAATTCTGCTTCCTCTGAATCACCAACAACCTCTCTGATTTCCCAATGTCATTTTTTAGCTTATATACATCTTAATGGGAAGCCCAACAGCCTTGACTTTCTCTCCCCCATCAGATGCCAGGCAACAGAGGACAGCACCATCAGGTAAAGCGAATTTGAGGTGCTGCTTTGGGGTTTAACCTCTGTATATTTGCTCATTCAAGCTTTATGTAGTCCAAAATATCATTGCCTTAGGAAGCTGGGGTTAGGAAACTTAGGAAGTTTCACCTGGCAGGCATCTGAAAACAAGGTCACCCACAAGGGTGAGGGCACATTTCTGCCCCTGTCAGCCTGCTCTGTAGAGAGGATGTGACAGCATGTATGAGAAAACAGTAAGAAGGATTGATAATTCATGCACACGTTCACACGTGTGAGGAGGATCAGGAGAGAGAAATCTTCCTTTCCTCACCAAATTCATCCTGCCAGGTGAGGCATAGGGAAAGAAGGACCAGCTCAGCAGTGCTCCTACAACGCAGACAGATGCAACTACAGCACACACAAAAAAAGTAAGTTCTCCAGGATTTATGTAATGAATTCTCCATTCTTGGCCTTCATTTGAGCCAAGGAAATGCACTGAATGATGCCAGTTTGTGACTGAGCCATCAGGGCTTTCAGCAGTTAAGAAGTAGAGGCGTGAATTTAAAGCATTGCAGAGTGGCCTCAGCTAAATATGGCTGCAGAACACTGAGATGGAGAGAAAGTCAGAGTGTGTAGAGCAAAGACATCACCTCAAAAGGAAAATGCTCACAAAAGCCAACCTTAACTTCAGATAAGAAATGTGCATTTCACTGAAATATGTCGAGGCTGCCATCTGGTGACAGCAGGAAAAGTCTGGGCACCAAGAATAATGCTATTCCAAATATTATTTGAAATGCTACCACTTCAAAGTTAATCTTTTTGAGTTCTAGACAAAGACCTAATCTTTAGCTAGAACTGAAATGAGTTTTTCTTACCTCAAATGTAGAAACAATTTATTTGAACGCTTACATCTCTTGTTTCAAACCAATACTTCAACATAAACTTTCATTTCCTAAACTGATAAAGGTTAAGGAAAAAAAAGACAGAAAAAGAGTCTTTCATTTGAATTATTAATTGAAATATTTTGTTAGCATTTGACAACTAGTCATATTTAATTTGGAAAAAAAAAAGAGAATTTTTTTTGCAAATCTTTTGAACAAGAAACATATTTATTACAATTAGGGAGCTTGTTTTCTGTTTGGTGGGGTTTTTTTATTTTTTGTAATACAGCTGCAACTCAGGACATTTTTCCAACAGTAAATTGGGTTGGGCAGGTGAAAAATATACACTGGAAATGTCAGAGGACTAAAGCAGCGAGGGATCAAAGTGACCAATGACCTGCAGTGTGACTTTATGTTTGTGTTGTCCGTGGCCTGGATTTTCAACCTTGCTGTTCTGTATACAAACACAGTAATACATGCACTCAATTAATGTTTATTACATTTTTTTGCTGCAACAATGTGTCAATTCCTATTATAATTGCAGAGGGTGTAAAATGAGCCTTACTGTTATTCATGACTATTTCAGTGCAGGGCCCCAGAAAACAGTTGATCAAGGTGTGACCAAGCCCAAAATACTTGTCTTTGGGGCTTAGAAACAACTCAGAACAATGTGCCCAACAAAACCGTGTTCTGATACTTCAAACTGAATGTGTAGAGAAACAATCCTGTTTCTCACTCTTTAAAATATTTTGCAGTTTTGTTGTAAGGTATGGGTTTGCTCCGGAATGAAACCACAAATAATTATTTTTAAGGGAGGAACATAGAAAGAAACCCTCAAAAATATATGCCCAGCATCCAGTGCAGTTGCTTCTCCACATCAGGCCATGTGGGGAACTAAAACTGAGTGCTATGAATATGAACCTGACTGCAGTATTTTGATCACATTGGCTCCTGTCTTTTTAATCAGAAATGTCATCTTTGTCCTGAGAAATTTCTCCTAGAGAAAGTTTCTGCTGAAATGAAAGTTTCTTCTTCACTCAAAGGTATTTTCCTAAAAGTGAACTTGCAATTGTTTGTTTGTTTTGCTGCATGACTTTGTTCAGAATTATTAATTTCTCTGTACAGCATCCTTCATACCCTGACTGCCCTTTAGGCAAAAGTATTTTATCAACGTGATTGTGATTATGGTCATGATTCTGTAAAAAATGAGAAATCTGCCAACTTTGAGGGCAAGGGCAAGAAAAGCACAGATTAAAAAATGCGCCCCATTCATGACAACATCCAGCCTGTGCCTGTTCATAGCAAGCAGGATGGAGACAGTCCAAGAAGGAGGAAAACCATGAAATAACAATGCTCAGTGTAGGAGGCAGTGGCCCAACCAGAATCCATTTCTTTGTGAGCTTTTCTCATCCCAAGGGAGAGATTAGGAGGGGGAGAATGACACAGCTTTGTAAGGGTTTAAAGAACAGCATGGGAGGAAGCAGGACAAACTCAAGTTTGAAAAAGTAACAAGTTTGCAGTGGGAGGCTGATTAAAAGTCAGAGGTGATTAGAGCTGATGCTTTGGAACAGTTTCAGCCAAATGCCATTTCCATCAAAGTATGTTTTCTTAACTGGAGTCAAACATTTCGTATCAGATTAAAAAAAAAAAAATTCTAGTGAAACTTCCCAGGGAAAGTTTGGGCAGGAAGTGTGAAGAAGATGCAAAGGGAGAATCCAAGGACATATGCAACTTCATTCCAGTCCAGAAGAAAATTAAATAGAAGGTCTCGAAATGTGCATGTTGTCACCTTTGCCTATTTGTATTTCACAAAAGAACAGGGATAAGCAAGGTGTGATTCTGAAAGTATTTCAAGGTGAAGACAACAATTTTTTATTTGATAGAACAGAGACATAGAACTGTTCAAAGAGAGGAAGGCCATGGTCAAAGCAATAGGACAATAGGAGAGAGTTTTGCAGCAAATGCTCAGGATGGAGATGGGAAGGCACAGATGTCAGGGCAAAAGGGAAAGCTGCTGAGGCAATTGCAGAGTCAAAGTCATGCACATTAAAATACACCCAGCAGAATACTTTGTAGATTTAAAATATGCATACTAGCATAGCAAAATGTATGGTAAAACGTACATTAAATCCTCTCTGTAATAGACTCTGTTAAGTCTCACTGTATTAAGCACAGCTGCTAAAATCCTTGTTTTTCAAGGAGAAGAAGGACAACAAGAATAATCAGGTAACAGATTAAAAAGAACAAAGAATTTTGACTATTCCTGCATATTTTTTTCTCTCATCACACCGTATTTATTTAGATGAGCTGTCAGGGTACATCAAAATATTCTTGAGGCCCATGCTCAGGCTAGAGGTCCTCTGTGCATTTGGGAGTGTGAGGACAAAGTACTGAGATTCTTTGCTATCCCACTATGCTTGGAGTGGCAGGAGAGGAGTGAATTTTCCCCAATTATGCATCATCTTGGCCTTCAGAAGTAAAGAGAAGTTGCCCCCAGCTTTCAGGAGGCAGAGGGTCTGCTTTCTTATCAGATAACTTTAGGCCCAGATTCTCCAAATATTTCTGCCTCTGTCTCATCCAGATTTCTCTGAAGAAAAATGTCTGCTCATGACAAGTTGGCAAGGCAAAACAAAGAGCATAAAGTTGTTTGGATACTGGAGCACTGCTGCTCCCCATATTTGACTTATGAGCTCTCTTCTTCCAAAGTTATCAGTGCCTTAGGCTGCTCCAGGAAATACTAAAACAGAATTTTGCTCTTAGTAAAGACAAATTATGTGATTTGAGATACCAGCATTTCCCACTGAGCACTCTGAGAAAAATGACTGGAATACCGTTTCCATGTTATGAAACTACCAAAATATGCTTCTTTGCCTTAGATTATTTCACATTCTGACTATTTAAGGATCTCAATATTAAACTAAAGAGTCCCAGTTGGTTAGTTCAATTTTCTTGAATGAGATTACCTTCATATCTACAGCTGAATAAAGGCTTAGGTGTCTTCCAGGGTGCTTAAGGCAGTCAGAGGTTGCTACAGGCAAACCCTTTGTACATCAGGTATTTCCACTATTAATGGGAGTGGGTAAGATAATGCTCAACAGTGGAACAAGACAAAAAGGGAAAAGGTTGGAGTGCAAAATTGACATATAAAGCTATATCATATTAAATCAAGCTTTTCTCAAACACTTTTTGGCCTAGGATAGTTCTGGAGGAGGAGATATCTCTGGAAATCTTCCCCAAGGGAGTAACAAAGAGTTGGCAATTTGATTTTTGACAGTCGAGGACATTTTTGTAAGACACAGCTCCAGAGCTCATCTGAGAGAAGTTGTCAGGCTCAGTAGGAAGCTCTGGTGTCACTTCAAAGAGAGATTTTGAACTAGGCTGAATGAGGAGGAAGAGTAAGGATATCAAGGGAGTGACATGAGCAAGTCCAGGGTTATGACTTTGCCAAGGATTTTGGAATAGATAAAGGGGGACAGGATAGCGTTTGCCAAGAGCAGAGCTGGCCAAAATTCAATTATTGGTGAGTTTTAGTTGAAATGAGGGTCTAAACCAAAAGAGAAACAGAAATACAGGGGGGAAAAAAAAAAGAAAGAGTGATGATGTTGTCACAGTATTTTCAGTTGGTGCTTCTATTTATTTTCGTATTGACAGTGTTATAAAAGTACTAATAAAGCTTACATTTATGGATAACCTATCCTTTAGCCCTGAAAAGTACTGACATCAATTTTTACCATTGTTAAAGATAAATTAGCAATAATACTAATTTATTTCTAATACTGTATTTCTTAGAAAAAAGAGTCCATTTCAAATTAGAAAATAACAGAAAAATAGCAACATTTGAACTGCCCGTGAGATTTCAAAATATACATGGAGGATTCATCCCAGCTTAGAAAGGTGTAAAGATGAAGAACCTGCACTGGGAAGTTCAGCTAGACCTAGCTTGGGCACAAATCTTTGGACTGGTTAGACTGGGAATTTAAGTTGAATAGATTCCAGATGGAAAGGTCTAAAGCAAAACCAATGCTCAGCATCATCCTCAGCAACAGAAATTACACTGCTGTTATTCCTGAGCTCGAGAAAACGAAATAGGGAAGATATTGTGAGTGCCCCCATGCTTTGGAATGGGATCCTCCAGAGAACAGAAATGGTTGAAAAATAGTGGATACATCACTTGTGCAGTCACCAGCATTTTTCAGGTGTGATGAAACAGCCACTTTTCTAACAACTTCATGGGATTCTTCCATCAGGAAGGAGGAAACAATTAACAAGGAGGGAGACTCGCCAGGAGAGGGCAGAGTCATAAAAGCTAAGGGAGGAGAAGGATGGAGGGCGAGGTTGGTGGTCAACAGCAAAACCCACAGGAAAACGGGGAAGGGGTTTGGACTTGCAGCTCCGTGCAGGATGGGCTTTGGGAAGTGCTCTGACAGAGAGGGAACCAGGCAGCATCTCGGACAGACGAGCAGGGAGGAAGCCCCAGTCTCAGCTGGAGCTTCCACATCCACTCAGCTGACTTGCACTGCAGGTTAACGGGACTTTGGCGACCTACTTTCTTAATCTTGGTAAATGTAAGACTCCAGCACAGCAGCTGTTTTGGAAACAGGATGCAATTTAAGGCAAGAATGTTCCCTTAAAAGTAAATAAACACGAAACGGATAGGATGTTATGTTCTATTAACACTAATCACAGACTTTTCTGATTGTTGAATTTTCTGGACACTAGATTCCTGTCAAGGCTGTTCCTGTTCTCTCTCTCCTTTTCCTTTTTTGGCTCAATGAGATGAAAAAAATCTATGATATTTATTGTACATTATTCAGGGAGGAATACACTTCTTCAAACCTTTTATATCTTCAGTATCTTGAAAGTAATTTGAATTTGCATGATGCCTATTACACAAGCCTTGCTTTTCTGTATTCGAGTTGGCTGATTTTATCATAAATACACACAATTGTAATGATTTTAGCCTGATGTGCTGTTATCTTTAAGTTATCAAAATTCCCACCTGGCATAAAAACTGCAGGTACAAGTAACAGTTGTACATGCCTTTCTTTAAAATGATAATTGAACTTATTTCCAGTCTCTGAGATTTTATACTTGAGAGCAGGCAGAGTGTACATGAAAAAGCATATAAAAATTATGTGTTTGAGACAAATACTGGTGGAAAGCAAATTAACTTTGTCTTCTTGGTTAAAGGATGAGACTGTGTCTTCTTATTCAGCCCAGATTTCCTCAGCTGCTGCTGCAGTGCCCTCACATGACGGCAGCTGAAGGCAGATCTCCCCTCTCTGTTTAATCATTTAGGGAAGCATTTACAGGTATAAATTGTCCTCCTTGATATCACTAATGAGTGTTTTCAATGAATGAATTAAGGATGAACTAAGGAAGTCAAAGCCTTGTGGAAATCTGTCCTTGGGATGTGAGTACCATAAGAAACAGAGCACTTTTAGCTGTGTGGATATTATGCATATTTATATGTGGATATTTATATACACTTATATTTGAATATGTATGGTTATTTATGCATAGCCCAGCAACTCATGCAGTAGTTACGAAAGTATTTTCTCCTATGCTCATACGACTCAGCAAGTGACAAAAGAGTTTGAAAACTAATGTTTAAATGAGATGGATTAACATAGACCAAAATGGAATTGGACTAAAATTCCACAAAGGCAATTAATCTGCTTGTTTCTTTCGTGCAGATAGACCCAAAGCTCAGCGTGCTGAGTTACAAGTTCATTTTAGTGCCGGTAGATGGAGCTTGACACCTCTTGGGGAAATCCTCTCGCTTTAGTACAGCATGAGAATTCTTATTTAAAACGGAAAAGCAATTTTTATTCTTTTCCTTTAGACTTCATTTGCTGAAAAATACTGTCAAAACATTACCTGTTGAAAGGCAGATTCAGCTGCTGTGACTGTGCAGAAAGATAGTAGGAAAGCTTGTTAAAAAACTTCAGAGTATCGTGCCTCTGAATTGTTCAGGACTGTATATTTTGGCATAACTTTTCCCAGAGAGTCATCAGAAGTCTTATGCTTCTGTGAAACTGAGGGCACTAGGACTTAGTGTGGGGCTAAGGAAGGCATGCTCTGAAAAGCTTTGCTGCCTAAGGATAGAGCTGAGCAAAGGTTTAAATGCTTTACTGATCTTGGCCTTGCTTTGCTTAATTTCTTACCAACAAACACTGAATAACATAGGAATGTTGCTGTCTTGTGAACATAGGAAACGCAGTTCTTAGTCCCTGTATTTTAAATAAATCCTAATCAGAAGGGTTGTCTGTCTGAGGGTTGTCTGCTTCCCATCCTCAGGAAGACTTTACAAAATTTGTGTCTGCAGACTAATGATACACTCACTCCCCTTCCAGAATTAGTAAGATATCATGTAGGCTCTCCCACCCTGGTGTTATGAGGATGGCAAACCCGTTATTTTCAGTATTTTCCCTGTTGGATGGCTACTTCTTGCCATTCTCTAAGCACATAATACTTCACAAAGGAGTAACTTAGAAGTGTTTGGTCCTCTGGACAGCGAGAGACTGATTGCAGCTGATGTGACAGTACTGTAGGTTATCCCTTATTCATTATGAAACCACAGCTATTCATCTTGAGTAACATGGGGAGAGGACCAATGCCAGACCTAAAAAGCCTCGATAAAACATGCATAAAAAATGATGAGAACTGAAGGTTGCTGTGGGAAGCTGTATTTCATCTCCAACTACAGCACATGCCATTGCAATTACAGGAACGGCAACAGAAGCAGAGCTGAAGCAGCAGGATGACAGAGCAGGGGCAGTAGGAGGGGGTGTCCATGTTCAGCATGAGTCACAGTGAGTTTGCAGATAAAATGCAGTAAAATAGTTTGACCAGGACAGTGTGAACAGACACAAGGAGAGATAAAGTCAAGTGATGCTTTGAAGGTGGTCTGATCTTTAAATATGCTGTGGATTCGAGAGGTTGTGAGAGGGCTGAGGCCTTGCTGACTAGGGGCTGGATTGTTATTCCCAGCTTTTTCTCAGCATGAGGAAACAAAGGAGTCGTGCTCCTGCAGATAATGCAGCCCTGGCCCTTCTGCCAAGGCTGTGCAGTCTTGCCTGGTGTCAGTCATCTACAGAGATAGCACAGAGTTACACTGGAACAATCCTGACCTCAGATGATCTGACTGCAAGAGGACACAGTGTGTCAAACTGAAAATATTCTTTATTTTCGATTCTTTCAAGTAAACTTCTGTGAATAAGGACAAAACAATATAAAGAAACCCCAACCACTATTAAAGCTCATTCCAGTGATCTTGCACAGAGCACTCAGCAAGTGGCACCAGAGAGTGTCCTTGATACAGTTCTTTGCTTCATTTGTAAGCAACTCCACTCTTCCTTGCTTCTCCTTCTCCTTTGGAAAATTCATATTGGACTAAGATCTGCCCTGTTTCACTTTCCAGACTCTTCACAGATTGTTTCCTTCCTTGGTAAGCACACAAGAAACACTGTTAATGGCACAGGCAAATATTCGGAATTACACGTTTTTTTGAATAAACCACTAAGAAATTAGTTGCTCGTTCAGACACCTTCAGTTATATCAAAACCCCCATTAGCCTGTCGTTTTTGTTCTATTTTTATGTTTAACCATTCTCTTTGTTTTCTGCTGCTGCCTCACTCTGTGCTATTACATATCTTTTAACATGGTGATGGCAGATTGTATGTTAATGGGTTTGTTACCACTTTTCTGAGGCAGTCAGGATGTCTTCAGGCTTTGGAGCAAAAGTAAATGCTGACTACTCCTTTTGATGCAGAGGAATGTTACAACATAGTCCATTACCAGTTGATTAGAGGAGCAGAAATAAACCTTGAGCGTCAAGCTGTAGTTCCCTGCTCAGATGACACTAAACCTATTTTTAGACACAGAGTAGGCAGAAAGTAGATGAGGAACCAAAACATTAAGGAAATCATTTTCTCAGTCACTACCGGGCAATGACAGAATTATCTTACCAGTATTTAGTTTTTGATATTGGAGAGCAGAAAAGTGTGTGAAGGGCTCTGGGACAGGCACGTCAGACTCCCTGAGCAGGAGCTCCACATTGCTTGGAGGCAACTGTGGAAAGGCTGAACAGTCTGAGGTGGACAAAGGTCTGAACAGAATGTGCAGCGTCCACGTTTCCAGGGAAGTGGCTGAAATTAATGACATCCTTCATGATATTTTTAGATGTTCTCTAATCCCTTACTCTGGAGGACCGAATGATGAGTAGAGTAGAAATGATCATGATGGGAGAGTGCCAACATCCAAAGCTGGCACATGCTAAAAGTGGAAGCGTTGAAAGGTTGATGGATGGCACGAGATTTTAAGAGATTTGAAATTTTTGGATGAATGTATTGAAAGTCAGACCCACTGAAGTGATAGCAAGTGATTTTATTTACTGACTCCATTCAAATGACACAGTCACATGGGATATTACCCTTGGAGGAGACAAGAGGCCCACTCCTACCATAGCCACAGATTTGCAGAATAAAAATGATACAAAAATTGACAGATTCATACCAAAGATGAATTTGGACAGAGAATATTTTGCACAAAAAAATTACATTTAGGCCTCAGAGTGACTGAGATTTGTAATAGATTGCCATCAAATATTTTATCAGGAGAGGTCATGAGACATGCAGCAGGTTATGCTATCACACACCTCTGAGCCAGTCTTCTGAGAATGAACATTAAAGAGGGATTAAACAGCAGGAAATCTGACAGTTCAATAGAGACATGTGTAAGGTCACATGACATAAACTTCTCTTTTCCATGGAGTAAAATATATCTGGAATATATTGACAGAGGCTGCCAGGACACCCCACAGGCTCTAAATGCTGCATATAACTACAAGATCTTTAGTGATGAAGATAAAACTGGCTGGCTGTGTTCTAGAGTTGCACTGCTTCATGGAAAAGGGAAGGAAGAATTCAACCATTCCCAGACGTCTTACTCTCTGCACAGCAAAATCTGTCCAATTCAAACAAAAGTCTTTCTTTAGGGTCTGTCACTCCAGGACTTCAACTGGCCTGGGGAACTCTTCACTTCAGCCAGGCTGTGGTCAGGCAGGAAGGGAAAAATGAGGCCACTGAGGATGGTTATGGTCCTCCTGGCTGCTGGTAACCATACAGCTCCTTCCTATATATATATATATATATATATAGTACTGTTCTGCTGAAGAGAGGGGTTTGCATGGGGGCTCAGACAATTTAGCAGCTGAATGTGCTTTCCTATTAAAATGCTGAAATGAGAGCAAAACTACTTAAGGATTTGGCCTCTTTTCCTCTGAAATTATATGAAACTCCCTGTTAGAAAGGTATAATGTGACAGGCAATTTGAAATCCATTTCCTTTGATTTCAGTGGTATGATTCAGGGTTTATGTAGACTCAAGGGACAATGATCTGCAGACTGGCCATAGCATTTATTTCACTTATTTGAAGAAGAGAACTTCATTCATTGAAAGAAAGAGGTTTAGTTCTAGACGTTCTGGAAATATGTAAAGGATCCACAAAAAACTGGACAGGAAACTACAGTGAGAATGGCACAAGCAGAATGGAGATGGAAAATTAAGGCTAGACTGGGAATTCAAACTCTGAAGTCTCAGGAAGGTGGTAAACACAGGAGTAATTTGCCAAAGGAAAAAGAGTTGGATGACTAGCAGGAAAGACAGATGCTCTTTAACTGAGAAAGTGGATTTAAGGTTTTAGTGGCACAGCAGGAACACGGAGAAGAGATAAACGTGAAAGGCTTGTTGGACTCAGCACACTTTTCCTTTTCCTGTTCAGTAATGTGTTCAACTCCTGTCTCTGGTGTGTTGTTCTAAACAAAGACAAGCACAGGTCAGGGGAGGACAGTTCAGTCAGGTAGGACAACCAGCCAAATGAGCTCTCAGTGTAAACCAGTGAAAGTAAGAGAAAAAAACAACTTATATCAGAGGGAAGTTTGAACTGACTCGTCATTTCACTGGAATTAGATAACACTCTCTCCGAATTAAGGAAGAAGCATATAAAAAATACCAATAGTTAAACTCAGTTCCGAGACCAAGGACAGGAACGGAGGGTTGTTTTCCCCCTTTCTTTGGAAGTTCCCAAAAATATTTGCACAGCCTTTATTGAGTGATTCAAACGGCTTACAGACACAGGGAAAGATACCCAGGCAGGTAATTACATTCTTCATAAGCTTGTTATTTGAAAATTAGGAGGAGGTGAAAGGCAGAAAACAGCAATGGCCACATCCCATAACAGGTAGGAGAGGAAGAAGGCAGGGAACACTTAGTGGGATTTGCCAGAATAAACCCTGTAAGGCCATTGTGTGGGAACATGCTGAGTAGCTCTTTAGCACCAAGAACAAGTCTGTCCCAGGAACTTTACCCAGACATGTAAATCCTGCGGGGAAGCCAAAAGCAGCACAAAAGGTGGAGGGGGAGGTGCTGAACCTGTCAGTCAGGACAAGTTGGGATTTTAAAAGTACGACAAGCTTTGAACTCTGCAGATTCCTAAAGGTGGGAAACTCAAAGGTCTCATGGATGGTGGTCAGCATGAACCACGACACACCATGGAAAGACAGACTCAGGTAAAGGGGAACAGAATGGTAGCTGAGGAGGTTTCTTCTTTTTTTATTTATTTATTTGCATTTTTATTTTTTAAGGGAAATATTTGTATGCAGTGGTTCCCGAGTGAAAGGGGAGCTTGGAGGGTCTAGAATTCACCTGCACTACCTGATGAGGCAATCAATATTGTCCTCAAGCTACAAATTCAATCTGTTTCAGTTATCAGTCACTTCACAGGAATATTTTGTGCCTGCTGCACTAGAGAACAATCACCTCTAAGTATGCCATGAAGAGTCAACTACTTCCATAACAGCCTGTGAGCAGAAGCTGATGTTTGACATTAACTTTTGCTCCATTTTTTTTTTTTTACTTCATAGATTTTTTTCCCTCAAAGGGAAAACAATCATAACTTTTTGTCTCCCTACAAGTGTTATTTCTTCTGCTTTCTTGCTTGGACCCCACACCAGTACCAATTTTTCAGTTTCTACTTCATTCTCTTGGGGAAATAACTACAACTTTCAGTACTAATCACCCTGAGGATTTCCCTATGGCCCCTTTCACTCTTGTCCTGTTATCCTTTCTATGCCCACCTGGCTGTTTGGTGCAGATGAAGCTGTAAAAAGTGCAACTATTCTGTGAGATACCAAATTTCACACTTGTCTTTCTGTTTTACCCTCACGGATTGGAAACCCAGGACAGCAGACTGGGGGTTTCATGAGGCTACTCCTTTTCCAGGTTAAAGCTGCCACTATCAAGACTGAGCAAATAAGACTTGAAGCTCTCTCCACTTCCCTCCAGCCTACTGATGAAATCTGTCTTTTCCCAGATTTTTTCCCTCCCTACCTACTTTCTCATCCCTCCCTAATACTTTGGTAAGAGTCACCATCATTTCTTGCTGTTCTCAGTGTCTTTATTCAGATTCCTGCTTGAATTTCTCAGCCCACAAATCAATTTTAAATCTCTGTCTCAAAGGACCAATAAATCTACTATTTTGTGCATTCTGGCTCTTATTCCTCCTCATGAGCTTTCTTGCTATTTTCACTCCATTTTTTACTTCCCATCAAACCTGTTCCCATCCCATCCTCCTTTTTGTCCACATGCCTTTCTTCCAGGTTTCCCTCTTGATTCTCTGCTCATTTTAAATAAATTCCTCCTTATAACACACTTCTTTCAGTAAAGTTTTCAGTGATGATCCCACCCACATGCCTCAATCAAAGTCCATTGAAGACTGTGGAAAGGTTTTAATGGGCTTTGGAGCAGGCACTAAACATGGTGGTCCTTGTGTTGTTATCTGTGGAACAAACTTCAAGAATATTTAGTGGAGTCAACTCAGTTTTCTTCCTGAAAACTAAATTTTTTGTTACGTTTTAAGTACACCAGCTATTTTATTCAATGTAACTGGATGTATTTGTAAATTTAATCTGAAAAGGAATAAATCTTGGATAATCTTCAAACCCAGAGATCTGTCTAAATAAGGAAAGGATTGAAAAGAAAGGAAAACACCAGGAAAGTAATGGATTGAGAGCTTCCTGGAGACAAGAAGCAGGTATAGCCAAATGCTGGAGTTGAGGATTATTTAAAATTCCTTTGACCAGCGTACTACTTTGTGAAATGGATCAAATAATGTTTCTATTAGATGACAGGGGTTCATTTCCTTTCCTTAGATAAACACTTTAAGGTGCCAGACTCCTCTGTGAGATGATAAATGACTTCCTAGACGTCATCATAAAGGAAGTTGTTCCTTATAACTGTTCTAAATCTGTTACATATCAAATTTCCTGTGCATGGCTGCCACTCTGCAATGCTTTCCAAACTGTATTTCACAAATGCTCAGTGTGTCTTTTAACATCAAGACACTCACTTTTCAGCTCCATCTTTGGCACTGTTCTCAAAACACAGGAGGTCATGGATTGGATTTGTAAGTTAGTATAACACATCCTGCCTACCTTGAATTACAAAAAATACACAGTTTGGATGAGTGATTTATGAATTTATAATTACAGATGGGGCTGTTCTATTTCAGTTCAGCCTGGTGAAACTGAGAACAGCTGAAATCTGCTTATTTCAGTGATAGGAAATTCAAGAAGAGGGTTATTGCCCTCTTTGTTTTGGAAAATGTGGATTGTGGTTTACATGTCATCCTGGAAATAACAATAAGATCTGAGATTCTACTTATATTCATGTACTTTCAGATTGCCTGATAGACCAATAAATACCATGCCAGGCCTTTTGGGTCTTCATCCATTTCCTTTGAAAGTAAATTGGTAAAATAAGGCTCTCTTTTTGTGGCACTTGACATTTGAAGCCAAGCACTCATTGTCAGAGCATGTGTTGTTATCAAAATAATTCCTTCATTGTCATAAAACAAAGTTGCAGAGTCATAGAGAACTAGAGAAATAGTGGCAATTGTATAAGCAGAAGTCAAAATACCTGATGTCTGTCTCCGTGGTTTTTAATCACCCGATATTCTTTATGTTGAGATTCAAAGCGTGTCAGAAAACATCTGTTTTTATTAAGTGTTTTTATTAATTCCTAGTTTTGAGATACCTGAAAGTCACTTGTTTCCTTTGAGCCCCAGCCTGGTTTTTTCCTGCCACTCAAGCTCTGTCCCTGACACACACCTTTGGTGTTCCTTGGCCCAAGTTCCAGGTGCCTTAAATTTCCTTCACCAAAAAGTCCTTTAAGACAAACACGATTTGTCAAGCATTTCCATGTGACCTTTTCTTTCACCTAGCAAATTATTCCAGTTTTCATGCAGCCCTGCTCTTGGTCTTATTCTGTAATACCACCATGAAACTACACACATTTTTAAAACAGCTCTCTGGATTGACAAGGTCACACACAATTAATTCAAACCACTAAGACATAAGCATGGAGTGACCTGAGGCACAGAGGCAGAAACTGTAATTTACTTTGTGTAAATGTTGGGAGAATGTTACAGAGGGGCATGGCTGGAACAGCAAGAAATGTGTGTGGGATGGTTAAAGGAATGGTGAAAAAAAAAAACAACAACAAAACAACAAACCAAGTCCTTGACATATGTGTTTGCATTATTATTTTTGTTTTAGCTTTAAAGCTGTTTGGAACATGGTCATTCCACTGCTTTGCCTTCCAGTGACAAATCTGAAGGTCTTAGAAAATAATAGTTTAAGTTGTTCCAGGCTGGTGTTTATTAAGCAACCTTTCAAACACTAAATACATTAAAGCCCAGTCTGGTTTGGTCAGGAAAAAGTGAGCAAAGCAAATGTGAGTTAGCACAGAAAAAATCTAGCAGTGATGGGATCCACACCAGGCTATTAAATGGGAGGGCTGAGAACTACCACTCTGAAATAAAATAGTACAATCAAAGCACTTGTTCTTGCGCTGTAGAGATAGTATTATTTTAATGTGAGGTATCTAGTTTGGATTTGCAGTTATTCAATGTAACTATGTTTAAATTCTGCAGCAATTAAAGTGCACTCAGAAGCTGCCTCTCACATTCTAGTGATTGGCCTCATGAATAGAGAAGAAAGAAAGCCCTGTTGAAACCTCTTGTACTGCTCTACCTGGCAGCACTGGGATTCCTATCTTCCTTTTTCTTCCCTTCCCTTTGGACTGCCCCCCAAACCCAGCTCCTGCACTTTCATGCATCTTCCATCTCAAGGAGATGCCTTTATTTCCCACACATATTATTTCACTACAGGCAACACCACAGAAGAAAAGACAAATGCATGATTCATATTCTAAAAAGTGTTACGAACCTTTTCATCTACCAGTGAACTTGTTTTGAGAGGTAAATTGTAAGACCTATAGGAGACCCTGTAGGGATGCCAGCCTATTAGCAGAATAGGCTCTGTAGTTGATTTGGTGACTTCAGTTTCCTTAGCACAAGGAAGAAAATGATTGCCCAGTTCACATGGAAAACGAGCAGCTTCAAGATTTCTTCAGTGGGAATTCAATTCTCCAGAAAAATTCATGGGCTCAGTTTGTGTGGACTGTTTATGACACTCACTTAGCAAACCTATCCCTTCAAATCCATAATTTTATTAGAGAGAATAAAATGCCCATGGCTTAACATCAGATGATATAACTGAGGGGGACAGCATTTTCTAGTGAGTTTGCAATTCCTTTGTCCCTGCAGTCTCTCTCAGGCTGCAGCTGAATGCCAGGACATGCATTCCCAGTGCACAATACAGATATTTGAATACAGCTATTTGACCTGAGCATAACAGCATCTGTCAGATGTCAGAGCCTACAGGGAAAGCCTAAATGCTTCAATCTTCTGAAGAGACATCTGCACTTTCTTGGGGAATCATCACTTGGATTTATGCAAGATCAACAGACAGTTTCAGTGATAGGCAATATTTGGAATTATGTTACTGCAGCCAATAATTATTTCTAGCCTTTATGTAGTTTCCTTAACCTGTCAGCCTTCACATATATGATTAGTATTGGTTTTGAAATTTTGTCCACCTTTAGCTTTTACCAGTGAAAACTTCTTTTTTATTATATCCATCCTATTGTGCCTCCAGTCAATCTTTCATCATGTCCTTGAGAAAATCTTACTTCCCACTCTCCAGCTTAGTGGGGCTGCCACTGGCTTTGTTCTTGATACTGTACACATCCTCAACATCGATTTTCACTTCATCTAAATTTTCATATCACTTAGAAAATCTGAAAGTGTTCAAGTGTCTGAGAGTAGGATCAGGACCATATGACTTTATACTGGCTCTATATTTCTCCATGTTCACACTCAATGGTCAATATTTTAGTATTGCCTTTTCCATTTTAATTACAAGCTCCCTATCAGAGGCAAGTTTTTGGGGCTGTGTGGGGTAGAAAAGTGACTTCTTACCTCTGCAGCTCCCAGTATGAGAAAGTATTAGATGAGTACATGGTCTTATACCATAATATGCCCAGGGTTCCAAAATACTTACTTTTATTTGCATGTTTTTAAGATCTAGTAGTCCCCATCAAAGATTCCTCTAATGAGGAATTGTAGCCCAGGGCTCAGTGCAGAAAGTGCAGAAAATGCCTTTCCCCAAGCAGCAAACTCTGCCTAATGTGACCTGTGAGACTGGATGTACTCCAGCACAGGGGAGACCTCTGAATCTAAAATGTATATAAACAGAAGTACACAAATCCAGTAGCAATACAGAGCTTAAAAAACGTCGGGACATTGTCTTTACAATAATAGTTCAAGAGCAGGGCAGTTTCTCCTGGCTGCTCTGCCTAAAATGGGAAGCAACAGCAGCACTTGGAAAGAGGCACCACGACTTGCTGGAGCCTTGGTTTGTGTGATAGAGCACCACATATGCTGACACCCCTGGGGCTAACTGAGAGTCTGCCTCTTGATGCATCTGATGTGATAGAGCTTGTTTGAAAATATATTTAATTTTCGGTGTTGGAGATAAGGTCCCTCAGTTATGATAGCGAAAACTCTTCTGGCATTAAGAGGAAGCACCACGGTGTCTGCACCCAAAGGCATCGAGGTCTCTCTCAATGTCTTGGGAGGGATTAGATACAAACATCTGCTGACAGCTCTGCTGCCATGAGAAACCCAGCTGGGCTTGTACTTTCACTTCTTATGTGCCCACAAAGAAAATGGACTGCAGCTTTAAGCAATGTATTTACTCAGTACCAAACGGGATGCAGAAAAGTAACACTTAGAACTAAGGAAAATGTCAACATTTTTAGCTGACTTCATTAACTGACAGGTCTCCTGTACCGTAAAATGTATCAAATACTTCCCATTTGAAAAATGATGTAGATAATGGTCGAATATTAGCACTAATTGTACCTTGTTATGTTTGGGAAAACTCAAACACGACTGAAAGAACAGCCAAGAAAAGCTAAGAAATCACTACCACAATTGATTTAATGATGTGATAAGGCTTATATAAAACTCTGTTTGCAACTGGAAGACACCTCTCCTGGTTTTGATTTGTTGCCAAAAGTAATAAAAGATACAACAACTAAGGAAATACAAAAGCAATCAAGAATGTAATCTATCTTCATGATCATTATCCTGAAATAAAACATCTTGTGAAATATAGAAGCACCAGGTTCAAAGCAAAAAGAAACTTGTGCATTGATTTGAACATTACTATGTGGAGGAAAAGGAGTGGGAAATGATTTTTCCATATGTGGTTATAAATCACATAATCTAAAATAATCTAAAATTGTTTTATTTAAATCATATAATGCGAAATAAAAATGGTGATGAAAGTTGAGCACCAGAGACTAAAACCCAAGAACATTAACAAAAACTGATTTATTTATTTCTCCATGGCAGAGATGAATGACCCCTGGAATTCTAGCTGTACTTCTTGACTGTTCAACTTCACTGTTTTCAATGCTCAGTATTGAAAAACCCTCAAACACTTTGATTGTGCAGATGAGTTTTTCTAGCCTAGTTTTGTGGAGAGTGCCCTTTTGGTAGAATATTATTTGTATTCTGTATGCTCTTTAACTTACATCCCACAGAGAAGAAATCATAGCACTCCTGGAAAGAATTTTGCAATATGCAGTTTCTGCCATGTAAACAATCACTTCTAATATGTTTTTGATGCATCTTTTTTTTTTGCTTCTTGTCACAGCAGGCGCTTCCACTATGCCAGAAAAAGCAGTTATAACATTTTCAGCTTGTTTTCTAGTGTGTTGCCACTGTGATATTCTCTCTTTATTTTCACTCTGTTTTTTGCATTGTTGGAACGTGATTTTGTGTGTCCTTGTCATTGTGCATATGTACAGGCACAGCCACAGTTCTTTTCACAAAAACAGGCAGAAATCTGGATTTCCTTTTGTTGGTCACCAGCTACAGCTGCCTGATGTCTGCCTTTGTTACTGGAATACAACATCATCCTGGGCTGTCAGGATGGTAGACCAGTTGTCATCAGCCTTGTTTGACAACACCCCTGAAGATATTTTCCAGGTTTTCTTTCCACAGGAATGGAATTTAGAAGCAGGGGGATTGGTAAACCAAATCATGCTTTGCTGCAAAATCTAAGCTAAGCCCAGAGTAAGGGCTGCAAGGTGACAAGGGCATATCAGATGTGTTTCTTGTGTCTAATAAGGAGCAGAAAGGCACCCAGGACTAGGTTAGTGCTGATGGAAAGCTGTCAGTGTGTTTTAAGTGTAACAAACACTTGTCAGAGAACTGAGTTCAGGCTGTGACATCTCCAGGCCAAGAAGATTTTAAAACCCCAAGGTCCATGTGCTGCAGTCTGGAGGATCTCAGTGCACCCTCATGGAAGGGAGCTTTAAAGGATTATTTGTGTGTCACACATGGAAAAAACATTAGTGTACTTCTGTGTCCACTCCTGGGTATGTTAAAAGTACATTGAAGGTGTGTTTTTCAGAGCCATTCAGTTTTTCAGACTCATTCAAGTTCTTATTTAAAATTCCCATTTCTAGGAATTGCATCAAATAGTGCCTATGTCTGAGAGGTTATTAAATATTAATATTGGGAAAAGGAAGACTGTTCTCTCTTCTTCCTCTCCCAAAGTCCTCCTTTGATTTACTGCTTTCTGTAGTCCCAAATGTAAATAGTGTCACAGCAAATAAGTGTTTAGTGTCTGTGAAGTTTATTCTATTGGTCTATTTAGGTTCTTAAGTCTGAGTTATAATGCATATAAATTAGTGGCCAGTGAGTGTTGTTTAATTATCTAGAAGCTTTGTCACTGACAAAGTGACCTGTGCTGGCTTTCTTGCCAGGAAGAATTGAAGTTGTTATGCTCAAGTCTGGACAATTTGATGTAAATATTTACCCACTCAACAAAGAGGTGCTAAAACTAATTCAGCCTCAGGATGTTCACTCCTGGAGATCACACAGGTCCCCCTAGGAAGCCAACTTCATGTTACAGAGGGAAACCTCAGGCCTCACTGTAGTAAAGGAACAGTTGCTGTAACAAGGTGATGATAAGGAGAAGTTTGGACTTGATCATAAGCATGTCTGAGAAAAATTATGCACACACCGAGAGGGATCCAGCCCTTTGTGCTTCCATGTGGTGCTCGTCACCACGTCCTGCCTGAGAGAGTGGATTCTTTCGGTTCTGAGTGAAGGGCAGTGCAAAGACAAAGATCTTGATGCCCACGGTAATCTACTGCCATCTGAGATGCTCCAAATTATCCTGTCTGGCTTCTACCTGGAGCTCTAGGCGTGTCCTGTAGGTTTTCTAGCACATGAATACTTAAGTGAGGCTGGTGTGGCTCAAATGGGATGATACAAGGTTGTGTGAGCAGCTGAACCAAGTCCTCATCCTCAGTAAGTCAGAATGATAAACCTCTGCTCAAGAGCTGGAGTCTTGGTCACAGCTTCTGTCAAAGTCAAGGCAGCATACAGATGGTGATTTTTGGTTTAGCAGTTTGTCTCTGTATTTCTCCTCTGAGGGACAAGCTGACAGTGTTTGATGAGATGAGTGATTTTTATTATCCTCTTTTTCTTCTGAGACATTGGTAGGGTTTGATACTCAGGGCAATATCAGATTCCTTGGCTTCACATCACTGCCAAGGAGCTCCAACCATTCTCCCCTGGATGTCTATCACTTGTAATGACGAGATCTGTCCAAGACCAAGATTTATCCCAGAATTTCAGCGTTTGAATGGCAAACTTCTGGATAGGAAAGGAATTCATGGCCTGTGGACAGTAGGACATCTATTTCTGGGCTCCCCACAGGAGGGATCCAGCTTTGACCTTCAAAGCTGCAGTTCACGAGCTCTGTAGAATGGAACAGAGCTGTCAAGAACTTGCAGGTCCATGGGGCTGGAGCTGGAGAAGGTTCTTTGAACTTCCACACCACACACTTGACTCCCAGGGCCACCGTCTGCACCACCATGGGTGAAGCAAAAGCCCTGCAAAGTCAGCATCATGGTGCCAAGGGGTAATTCAGGGTGGAAGGGACTCCAGGAGATCTCCTGCCCCAGCTCCTGCTCAAAAAGAGGTCAAGCTATGGGGTTGGACCTGGTCACTCAGGGTTTTATCCAACTGGGTCTTGAAAATCATTTTGGGCAACGTGTTCGTCTTCATTTGCACCCATTATCCTCCACCTTAGATTAAAGCCAGTGTGGGTACATCTGTCTATGTTGAACTCACACCTTCCTTTAGAAGCTCAGACTTGTCCTCAAAGGTCTCTTTTGGGTTTTTTCCCAATAAAGAAACTGAGGAACTGAGAAATTCACTTTGCCTCCACTAAATTACAAAATTTATCTATATATTTGCCATCTGATGCAAATTAAGGACAAGCATTGTCAAGATTATAAGGGAAAGAATATTTTCCCTTCACTATTAGGAAAAAATGTAGACAGATTTAAAGCAGATCTGCTGAGTTTCAGTTGTTGTCAACTTCTTCCAAGAGAAGAATATCCTAGTTTCCAATTTCATCTTCGTAAACCAGTGATATTTGCAGAGAATTACAGCAAGCTCTTTCCTGGGATTTTTGTTAGAAGCCAGTAGTAACTTGAAAAAGAAATGACTATGACTATGTATACACATACTTGGAATGCCAGAAACTGCTTTGCATATATTTAAAAGCACTCAGACAATGAGGTTACTGGCTCCATATACCCCAGAGCTGCCATTTGCTGATCATACAAAGCAGAAGTGCCTAAATTCCAGATAAATACAGCAACAAATAACAATAAAGGAGCAGGGACAGATTTTTAGCCTAGGTTAAGAAAACACACCAATGCTCTTCTTGATTTGGTTCACGTTTGTCCTGAAGTGGAAGATGAAGAATGTACTCACTAGAAATTTGGATTTAGTGGTTAATTTTGCTCCTTCATTCTTCGCGACATAAAAATGTGCATTTGCAAGGCATCAAAATCATAAATTGACATAACCAGAGACAAGTTAATTTAGATCTCGGGGAATCTGGCTCCACATGTCTCAGATTAGAGCCTCCATTCTGTGACTGTCTCTCTCCTTTTTCCCTCGCTGTTATCTCCCTTTGCTGTCTCAGAAGGGAAACCAAAGGCTCCGACCACCCACGGTGCCTCCTTAGCAGCTCTAAAACGTAGGTGCCAAGAGCCAAAATGCTTTTCCTCCAGCAATGGCATCTCTTGTGGCTGGGCCTTTGGTTGGCATTAGGAACCAGGTCTGCTGTCAGCCAGGAAATTTCTCGGGAGATGCAGGAGGATAACATCCTTGTGATGTTTCCCTCAGCCTGAGTGTTTCCTCTGGGGAATTTGCTACCCTGTTGTACATACAAAGAGAGAATTTTATCAAGGGAGGGGGTGTTACTGGGGGGGCTTGTTCTCTCTTCAAGGCCCAAATGACTCAGATTGAGTGTCCTCAGCACTTTATGGGAAAACAGCCATGGCCCACCTTGGCTTTTATGGGAGAAGAGGAATGTGAATCAAAAATTAAATTCACATAACTTTGTGGGTGGCCTTCTGTGCTATGCAGAATATCTTTGTGTACACTCATGTCTGCCATGACTTTGAGAAAAAGCCCTTTTCTTGTATAGCAACAAACTCATAAGTCAGAGTGTTTACGTTCCTAAGTACTATATCATATTTCCTGACAAAGTTAATGAAACAAATTAAGCAAAACTCCACACGGATTCCTGCGTTCACAGAAAACTTTGCAAAACTCTTACAGCTCCTGCTTATGGTTTTTATGCTAAAAATTCTATGTTGACTGGCCTTGTCTTGACTTTTTTGTATCTTGAGGAAAGGTTAAAACATTCTTTAAAACTACATCCCATTTCTCTCCATTGCTCAAAAGTTGCAGTTTTCAAAGTGACCTAAAGGATTGGGCACATTCACGGGAACCTGATGTGTTTAAAATGAAGAAAATGAGTAATGACAGGGTACTTCGAACATACATTTTCCTGACTTGGGTGATTAAGCAAACAAATAACTAAATTCATTCAATGAGAAAGCTGTAAAAGCATAAATATATAATTGTTTGCCCCGTTGGATTATTAATGTGGTGTTCTGCAAAGAGATATCACCAGGTGTTAGATACCCTATTTATGGCCAGTGAAACGTGTACAGCAGAGCTCATTCACAGCACTTCTTCACTTATTTTATATTTCTGATCATTATTGAAACCTAAGAAAACAATCAAATAATCAGATCTGCATCTAAAGAAAAAGGTTTTCATGAAATACAAGTGGATCTTGACCTTCAAACTGGTTTTGCCTATCTATTTAATGCAGCTTTCAACTGGTTACATATTCAATTTCTGAGGCCAGATGTTTCAGCATATAAATGAACAAATGTTCAGAAGATACTTGCACATTTGTCTAACCATCCTTCAGCAGCACATACTTTCTTCAGGAAAGGGCTTCTGGAAGTTTCTCATCCAGGAAGTCCTACTGACTGGACTGGAATGGGATCATGTGAGCACCAGAGTGTAAAGGCAGTTCAGGAACTGGCCTTTCACTCTCAAACTTCTTCTGTTGGTCATTTAAGAGTTTCACATTCATGCAAATTTTCTGCAGTATAACAAAGTTCAAGGTTAAAACTGTAATTAAATTAAGACTGTGCAAAAAATTGTATATATACACTATGAATAATATGCTATGTTATTTCCAAATCACAGTCTCGATAAAATGAAATTTGAATACTTGGATATTAAAATATGGATTTGCAGTAATGTCTTAGCCAGCTTTCTCTTGATATTTTATTTATATATATATTCACGACATAATTTACTACATAGAAGTTGAACTTTGCCACATTGCCAGTCTTTCTCCGATCTCTCTAATCTTTTTCTAACAAAAAATTACAACACTGCTGAAAATTTATTGAAAACACTGACGAATATATAATGACAGGAGTATAACATCTCTTAAAAATATTCCTCCAAATTCACCCTGCATCTAAGGCAAAAAGAAACAATTGGATTCTAAACTATTCATAGTTTTAAAGGCTTACTCTTAGCATCCATTTTTAGAAATGCAGAACAATTTCTGCAGCTTTTTAAATAGCTGAGACTTAATATGTCATAAAAACATAGAGTAAATATTTCTGTTGCTGTAATGGTGTCTCTTACCACAAAGAGTTGCTAGGATATTATCTGTCAGGAAGTTTGTTGTGCCTTCATAAAGGAAAACTAACAGTCATTTTGCTCCATTATGCAAATAATATCCTGTTTTCTCAACGGATTCCTTTGGAGCAACCAAAAAATCCTCCCAGCTTCTGGGCAGTGTTTGTGCAGATTGATGGACTCTGCTGTTGGCATCCCTGCAAGTAACACTTGCATTTTTTCCTACAATTAATAGTAAATAAATAGTAAATAAACCTGTGCTTCATTGAATTTATTTCAGTCCTAGTCTTACTGCAAACACACCAATAGGAAGTGTTTTCTAACTCAGAAACAGGAAAAATATTTAAAATGTTATAAATAAATTGTATTTGTCATCAAAATAATATTTAGAAAATATTTTTGAACTGACATCTCTGTATCACTGATGACTATTTATGATGTATTTAGTAGAGAAAATTATACACAGTAAACTGATGGATTTAATAATTGCAAAAGAGAAAAGCAGCTGCAAAACTTTTCTGACCTCTATGTATTTGGCACCTTAAAAGAACCTGCGATAGAACTTAAATTCTCTCTTTAAATTCATTATTAGAGTACTTACAATAAAAAGAGGAAGTTGTTTCCCTTTAAGACACCTAATTTCTGCTTGAGTTGTCTTTGAAGTCCCCCAAGGTGGGGTTTTGTTTTTATATTTGCAGCAAATCTTTTGAGTCTAGCTTAACTTTAGGCAAGCCACAACTTTTCTGTGCTGCATTTGAGCACGGAACAGTGGCAACCAGAAAGTGGATTTATATAAACAGAAAGTTAGATTCCCTGAAATTATCACCTTGAAATCCAAGTTGGTCATCACAGAAAGTAAAAAAAAAAAACAACATTAGTGGTGAAATATTCACCTGGAAATAGGTGCATTCTGAAAGATTTATGATGTCTGTTGGCACGTTCACACACACACACACNAAGTGGATTTATATAAACAGAAAGTTAGATTCCCTGAAATTATCACCTTGAAATCCAAGTTGGTCATCACAGAAAGTAAAAAAAAAAACCAACATTAGTGGTGAAATATTCACCTGGAAATAGGTGCATTCTGAAAGATTTATGATGTCTGTTGGCACGTTCACACACACACACACACACATATATATATATGATATAAAGTAATTTGGAACTTTGCTACTTATGTGTGATTCTAATTCCTCACTCACTCCTGTTCACTATTTTGTTCTTTGCTTGAATAAGGACTGAATCAAAGTTAAAGCCTCCAAATCATGGCTATGGTTCCTTGTTGCAGAAAACAATTATGTCAGTCTTTGATTAAATGTACAGGACATAAACAAATTTAACCAAATGCACTTAATTTTTGTGGAGCTTAGCAAGCCCTTGCTTGTGTTAATTGTGCATTGCTTGGTGGTGGTCAGAAGCAAAGGCTTGAAGCTGCAAAAGGACATTTAAGAAATGTCAATATGATGGGAAGGTCTCATGAGATCTGCAGTGTGAATTCCAGGGAAAAGTCATTCAA